>OY748296.1:2509194-2707731 GCA_963556515.1 Nudaria mundana
TCAGATCCGTTTTAAACATCTTCACAGGTATGGCTACCTTTATCTCCTGTTTGGCACAGTGCTTACGGTCTTCAGGGCAAGGTCTTCTTGACAATGCGTCTGCGTTGCCATGGAATCTGCCATCCTGGGTTTGTGAGATCGAAACCCTTGGGGCTCTTCTAACATCAGCCGGCACCCGCCACGCAGACCTGGCTATAATTCGTTTTCCCTGCTGTTGCTGGGCGGTGACGTTAGCCACCCTATCTTCTTGGGAACGACTTTCTTCTCTTTCAGCAGTCCGCTTTGGGCAACTGGATCGAAGGTGGCCCCTCTCACCACATGTGTAGCACCTAGGGCTATACCTCGTGAAACGGTCGCGAGCCGGTGATGCTACAACTTCCCTGACGCGGTGAGATCGATGATCTTTCCGTACGGCTTCGACCTCCAAAGCATGAGCCAAGGCGTCTTTGAGAGTCTCATGGTGCCCGAGCCTCACAGCAGCCCTGACTTCCAGGTCGTGGATGCCGTCGATGAATGCTTGCACCAGATTCCCATTGATGAGCGCAGGTACCGACTGGTATGCTTTCCGTACCAGCTTCTCTACTTCCAGGGCCCACTGTTGCAAGTTTTCGCCAGTGCGCTGGACACGATCCTTCAGCTGCGCACGATACACGTGTTCCAGGTGAGCGTCACCGTATCTGGCTTCCAAGGCTTCTAGTAGCTGCTCGTAGGATACATCGTCTCCGAGAGCTTCTAGGATGGTTAACGCCTTGTCTCGCAGACCCAATGTAAGCGCAGTCATGGCCTGGGCTTTGCTCCACCCGTTTGCCTTCTTAACGGCCTCAAACTGCTTTTTATAGGCTGACCATGAAGATGTCCCATCGAATGGCGGTACTTTAAATCCACGCGCTGAAGGTACGGCAGGTAAGGAAGTCGCAATCCCATCTCCAGCTTTCAGATTTCCCAGCTCTTTCCTCACATCTGTAATCTGGTTTTTTACATCTTCAATCCGAGTTTCAGCTTCCGTGATGCGGTTCTCAACATGATGAACTTGATCCTTCATCACATTCATCTCCTTGCCAAAAGTCGCTCGAAGATCTTTCATGAGGAGCGTCTGTTCCTCCTGGCGGCGTGCCTGCTCCTCCTTGTCACGCAGCAGCTGTTCTTCCAACCGGCGGGCCTGCTCCTCCTGGCGGCGTGCCTGCTCCTCCTGGCGGCGTGCCTGCTCCTCCTTGTCACGCAGTAGCTGTTCTTCCAACCGGCGGGCCTGCTCCTCCTGGCGGCGTGCCTGCTCCTCCTGGCGGCGTGCCTGCTCCTCCTGGCGGCGTGCCTGCTCCTCCTTGTCCCGCAGCAGCTGTTCTTCCAACCGGCGGGCTTGCTCCTCCTGGTGGCGGGCCTGCTCCTCCTGGCGACGGGCTTGCTCCTCCTGGCGACGGGCTTGCTCCTCCTGGTGGCGGGCCTGCTCCTCCTGGCGACGGGCTTGCTCCTGTAGCATCGCCATCAGCGCAGCAAAGTCTGGAGGTGCTGGCGCTGGAGATACCGTGGGCGGGCCTGCTTCCACCGTTGGCTGCTCCTGACCACCCAACCTCTCCGGCGTATTACCTCCGAAGCGCCTGCTGTCCAACTCCTGCTGGCGCTGACCCCTGGTACGGACGCCCTCTGTGTCTTCTTTCGGTAACACCGGCATTGTCCAAATCCCCAATTCTGACACCAATTGTTACGAGCCGGGGTTCTACGGAATGGAAAATGCGGATCAAACTACCACAAAACACTTTATTTATTACACCACTAATTTACACTTCACTATAAAGCTTCACTAAACACTTTTAATCGCACTTGAACTCGCAGGTATAACTCGTATTATCGCTCTGGAAATACTGATGATCCGCCACCGAAGTGCTCCGCCTTTATAGTGCGGTCATTACTCTAGATTACTCTGGAATTTTCACGGAAGAAATATCGTGAACATTCCACACCTTCGAGATGCTTCTAGATAACACGTTACATAGAAGTACCTTGACAGAACATTCCCGAAAGACGTTACGTAGTAGTACTGCGATTTGCTACTAGATGGCGCCGAGTTTGGTAGTCTTATTACTCGCTACGAGATGGCGTTACAATATAATTATGTGAACTTTTTTAAACTCATCATCCACCGAGCCTTTTGCCAAACCACTTGTTTGGCAAGTTCGGCTTTCCAGTCTAACTGCTCGCGACTGAACTTCAATATCTTCTCTGGAGCGACTACCACCTGACCTTCACAGCCCATGGGCGATATTGAAGATCTGTTATATACTCGTAGTTAGATCACGAGGATGTATTTAACGTTACGTGTTGCCCCACTCTCGTTATCAATTCCCACGTGAAGACATAACAGGGATAAAATGTGTTATTCTAATGTATAAGCTAATGTTTCATTAAAATCGGTTACCTACTTATAAGTAGTTTTCGCGTGTAAGAGTAACAAACGTCCTTCCAAACATCCATCCCTACAAAATTACGCATCATCATCATTATGTATGCTTAGATCTTTAAAACTACGCAGCGGATTTTGATGTGGTTTTCAGCAATGGATAGAATGGGTCTCGAGTAAGGATTTTGTGTATACCATTTGTCAAGCGGGCGACCTCTAGTTTATAATAATTAACTATTATTTTGCAAATAACTTGTTAGCACATCAAGTAATAAAATAATAAATAAACATTTCAGTCATAATGTTGCCATAATTTGAAATTTTACATATTTATTCGAAATTAGGTCAACAAAAGTGTCAAAACCAAATTGTCAAATATATTTCAAATAGCATAAAAGAAATTTCGAAAATGAAGTTAAATGTTAATGGAAATATTTTAGCAAAAAATCCGACTTCAAATTAATTATTTGGTGTAGAACAATGAGACTAAATAATTGTCGGAACGGAACCAAATTGAACTCGAACCACACGGAAAGCACTAGCAATCAATTAATAAAAGAATTTTTAAAATCGGCTCACCCAGTTGAAAGTTATTTGGGAACAAACACAAAAAAAAAAACCTAGCGAATCGAGAACTTCTTCCCTTTTTTAAATCGATTAAAAAAACATACACGTCAAAATTTTACACAACAACCGACTTCAAATTACCGAAATGGGACCAAATAATTGTCGGAATGACGGAACAATTGGGAAGTAGTAAGATATGAGGTAACAAACATAAAAGCAAAATAAAACAGTCGAATTGAGAACTTCATTTTTGGAAGTTGGTGGAAAATAAAGTCGTTCATCATTCATCATTCACCGAGCCTTTTCCCAACCTAGTTGGGTCGGCTTTCCAGTCTAACTGTGATTCGGCTGAACTTCGAAAAGACTGCCATCTGACCTTCAAAACACATGGGCGATATCGAGTTCTGTAGTTAGACCGGTCGGATTTTTAAGGGCTCCAACTAACCCTAACGACTGCCATAGATAATAAATAATAATAAATAATAAATGCTTTATTTATTTCTCTCACAATAGGCACAATTACAATTAGGTTACAATTCAAATGTTTTTTTTTGTGTTAATTTATTCCTTTGCAAGAGCTGGAGTCTGTACTGGGTACGAAACCTGTGTTACAGATCTCCAGGCCCCCGGTATATTATAGGTACATTTTGTGCTTTAATTAGAAATGAACATCAATAGTTTTGTAAGTTGTAACTAGTGGGTACATTTAGAAAATGAATGCAAATGCTTAGTGAGGTAGTTAAGATATGTGTACCTACATATGTGTAAGCAAAGAATGTGGGAATGTGGGTGTGGCGTAAGTTAACAATAATGAATAGTAATACAATTATGAGTGTGCATTTTTGTGAATGAGTGAGTGTGCGTGTTGTGTGGTGTAAGTTACAAGATTTTAGAGTTTGTGCCTGTTTACTAGTTTAGGATATTATTTGTAAATATGATATAATAGATGTTCGTATGACAACCGGGACCGACGGCTTAACGTGCTCTCCGAGGCACGGAGGAGTCTCAGTGTCTTAAGAAATGGTCACCCATCCTAAGACTGGCCTGACTAGATGTTGCTTAACCTTTGCAATGTATTAATATTGTCGGTTACCACTAGAAGTAATTACCAAGTAATTACCACACACAAACACATGAAGCATAATCACTAAATAGGTAGGTAGAGACAATTAATACACCCACATCCTCTTTATTTTAAACTAATACATGGGGCACACTAAAAGTTTTGCACTTCTAGCTAATCGGAACTATTTGAATTTCGAATGTTATATTTTTTTAAACGTTGCAACCTTCTTAGTAATAAAAAAAAACAATTGGCGGGAAATCATTTGTCAATTGATTTTCATCACACATCAAAGTTCTACGTATGCAACGAAAATGGAATTAAGTCGAAAAGATTTTAGGGCGATGATTTTTTATGATATTAAAAGTTCTCTCTCTCCGCAAGACTGTGCCGCTCGTCTTCAAAATGCTTTTGGAAGAGAAGCACCTTGTTTGAGCACCGTGAGGCGATGGTTTACTGAATTTGAGAGAGGTCGAGTTTCTTTACATGACGAATTTCGTGAAGGGCGGCCTTTAACTGCCGTCAACGAAAATAATGTGGCTACTGTTAAGCGGTTAATTGAAGAAAACCCGCGGATTACCCCTATGAGACAATTCGAGGACTATTGGGGATTGGTATGAGTCAAATCCAGAAAATTTTACACGAAGAATTGAAAGTTCGGAAACTTTGTTGTCGTTGGATCTCTCATGAACTGACAGCGGAGCAGAAGCGCGGCGTAGAATGGTGCTCACAGATGCTACTGAAGTACGACTACGGACATTCTAATGCTCTTTATGACATTGTCACAGGAGACGAAACGTGGATTTATTGTTTTGAACCCGAAAAAAAACAGTAATCTTGTGAATGGATGTTTGAAAATGAGGACAAGCCAACAAAAATCCCTCTGAACGCGTGGTCCGACTGCTTTGTCCGACAAATCGGACCACGTGAACTTTTTTTTCCCGTTGGTTCGATTAAGCAGTCGGACTATGAAGTCTTACATTTCTTAAGAAAACATGGTCCGACCGACCTACAAATATATATATATATATATTTTAAATTGTTTTATTTTTATGATCGCCTGGTTCTTTTTCAGAATAATTAGTTCAAACATTCAATCGGTTTTCACAGAATTTAAAAGAATTTAAAATCTTGAAGGCTCTTATGTTGTTATGTATTCCTGGTACATTTGAGGTTTGTGTCTTTTGTAATGGATAATCATTTTCATCTGTACTCCGTGCACCCTGTTCCCACATTTCTTTATTTTTCATCGGGACAAAAAAAAAATATCATGCGCTTAGTAGGGCACTATGGATATCTTACCAGAGCCGCTTGGGTCCCTTAACTCTCTATTATAAGATACACAAACAACAAAAGTACTAGGAGTACAGAACTACATAAGCACTCTCGAAATCTCATTCGAATCTCGATCCGTTTAGTTTATTTAAATGTGTCAACAGGTGCATCGAGTACAAATGAAAATGACACAAATCTCAAATGTACCAGGAATACATAACAACATATAACTACTTGGAATGAAAATGTCGAACTAGTTACATTAATGTAACTAGGTGGAATAGACCATTGTACTTACGACAAGGAAACGTAGGATTAACCGAACCAACAGAAAAAAAAAATTCACGTGGTTCGATTAGTCGGACGAAGCGGAATTGCGATTCCTTGTAGTACGATTAATCGAACCATCAGGAAAAAAAAGTTCACGTGGTCCGATTTGTCGGACAAAGCAGTCGGACCACCAGGGACAAAAATGAGGCAGGCGAGAAACGTTGGTAAAAAAATGATCGCGTTTTATTTCTCAGCTACGGGTCCCATCTGTACAATTCCACTTGAAGATCAAAAGAGTATTAATGCTGAGTGGTATTCTACCATTTGTTTACCCAGGGTATCAGAAAAAGTTCGCGAAAGACGACCCAAAAGCCGCGTTCTTCTACATCATGACAACGCTTCTTCACACACGGCCAACAAAACAACGTCATTTTTAGCTTCCGAAAAAGTACAACTCTTCACCCATCCTGCGCATAGCCCCGACCTAGCACCCTGTGATTTCTGTATTTTCCCCAAAATCAAAGATTTAATGAGAGGTTTCACTTTTATCAACTCCGAAAAGGCAGTGATAGCGTTCAATCAGCACGTACTGTTTTAAAAAATGGTTCGATCGCATGAAAAAATGTTTAAAATGTAAAGGAGAGTATTTTGAAAACCAATAAACATAATATTTTGGTTTTAACATGTTGTTTTTTTAAGGTACGCAAAACTTATAGTGTGACCTACTAAAAAAAAGAAAGATTCGATTGTTAGTTTGTGTGAATTGAATTGACTCAGTAATTACTCAACCAGTTTTAAAAATTATTTTACTGATATGTAGCTACATTATCCCTGGGTAGCATAGTACTTCTTATCCTGGTAATGTATTCCCATGGGGATAGGAAATGGAGAAAACTATGTGGGCGGAGCCGCGATGATGAGTTAGTAGTACCGAGTAGTACATCAAAAGAATTCAATCTCAAATCCACAAATTGCTTTCAAAGTCGTAACCTTCAAGTACTATCAGGATATTAAATACATCACGTACTAGTTTTTTTCCAATTCATATACGAGTATAATTATCATTTTATTTATAACACTTATGTACGAGTATGACATAATGTTACAAAAATGTAACAGGAGACATGACACAAGGTCTCTCCGGTTACGGTCTTTATTCATACATCCACGTGTCAAGAGTTAGATAGATATAAGTCTAAAATATGACGGACGAAATATGCCTATAATTACGCCGATAATATCCCTGCCGGGGAAGGCAGAGGGATGCATTAAGCATAAACAATCAGCATTTTTTGATACAAAAATTTTACAGTATTCAAGAAAATTATCCAGTTACCTGGCACTATAAAAAGAACAGGACGCACGACAATGGAGTTAAGATTGACATTTAAAAATAAACAGGGTCCGTCTGCCCGGCAGGTGGAGTTAGCTTGGGTCTATAAGACCTAGTAGGCCCTAGAAAATATCAAAGAGTATGAAGTAAAAATATTAACCAAAAAGGTTTGATATTCTAAGTAAATCTAATTCCATTTTCTAATATATAACCGTATACATGAAACACTATCACAGCACCAACTTTGACTTTCACCGGTAAATATTTAACATAATAATTCACAACTTGAAAAAATACAAAAGAGTAAAAGTGAGTCTCCTGAAATAGAGATAGTTACGTCGTCAATTAGCATAATCAAGTGACTATGCCGGTCACTGTACTACTGACTGGTATAATTTTATATCTCTGTAATTTTGAATGTTGTTGCAATGTCGAATAATAAATGAATAATAAAATATTCTTCTTCTGTTATATAAAAACGGCCAAGTGCGCGTCGGGCCACGCATGGGTTCTGTAGTTACCCATAATAGCATCTACCGTAAACCGTGATAGTTGTTCTTGAAAGTTCATCACATCAACTGATCTGATAATCGACTTTCATGTTTTTTTTAGTAGTCCATATGATGAACTTTTAAGGAAAACTATAACGGACCAGATAACTTTGTTAGTTTAGGAGTTATATAGCCTATAATGGGTGACTACAGAACCCTATATTATGCGTGGCCCGACACACACTTGGCCGGTTTTTATCCAGTAATGTGTTCCCGTGCTAACCAGAATCGTTCGGCAATGGACGTAGAAACGGCCAGACAAGAAAAAGAAATACATCGTTTAAATTACTCTATATACTGTGTATACATATATATACATATAATTCAAACTGTACGTCCACGAGTACTAGGATATTTATAAATAACAGTTCAATGGCAAACTTATGACGTCACTGTGCGCCCGCGCAGGTGAATACCAACCGATCTGGTTCCGGTAAGCCACTCTCACTTTCATTCCATTCAGCTATATGTAAGTTCACATAAGCAAGTTTCCGCTTGTATTTATGGTTGGAAAAGTAATGTATTGTCGATGTCCGATATTCACTATCTACCCGTATAATATAGTGTTCTCGATCCCAATTCACGTGGGAATATGACCGGGATAGGATATATCAAAAATAAAAAATAAAACTCATCAAACATTAGCACTAAAACGGACTTTAAATTACCGTAATGGGACAAAATTGAAATTGGACATGGGATGCAGTAGCATTCAACTGAAAAAAAAATCGGTTCACGCAGTCGAAAGATAAGAAAAAGATAAAAAACATTCAGAACCTCTTCCTTTTTTGGCGTCGGTTAAAAAGAGGTTTTATATCAACACCTGTCTAATCTCTGAAATGCTTAACAGGGCTGGACCGATTTTAACGGGGCTTTCACTGAAAGATAGCTCAAGTTAAAAGGAAGGTTACTTTTTATCCCGGTCATTTGTTCCAGTGAGAATTGGAAACAAGAAAGCTACCCTAAAGCAGATAACGCTGGATATTAAAAGCTTTAATGAAATTTACGGAAAGAAATTGTTAATTGGGGCTAAGTCAAATTGTTTTTATATACCTACAACAAATGTGAAGTACTTCACCGTTGATTTTATCACTAAAACCTTACTATTACGAACATTCTTAGCGAGTACCATAAAAGTACTACAAAAACATATAACATAAAATCTTAGATCAAAAATACCTAGATGACTGATCAGTGCTTTAAAAACGTCACCACTTCACCTCGGTCATTGAACACCTGCGCGCTCCAACCGCGCGCCGTACTAAGTTCCTACTCCGCTTGCTGACTCTCAAGGGATGCGACAACGGCGCTGTACATTGATGCGCCTGTATTCATTATTACGAATTATTTCTATGTCAACCATCAATGTTTTATAGATGGTATTTGTAATAATTACCTATATAGTATTCGAGTGCCAAGATTCCGCGTTGTATTTGTACCGAATCCAATATCTATAGAATTTTTGATCTAAGCATAAAATAGTAGATTTTATGACATGGTAGTAAAATTATATATTGTTGTCCAAGGCGCTTTTTTCAATCCCGAGCATAGCGAGGGTTTCTAAACTTATATACTTATACTTATATTGTTGCACTGTCATTGTGAAATATGGGGAAGCGTGAAGACAGGGCGATATTTGGTGCGGCAGTAAGTGACAAAGTGCAGAGGCTAGCTTCGTCTAGAACCGTGTGGTTAGGTCGGAGCCGACCCGCCGGACGGAAGGGCTCCCAAACCCCCTGATGCAAGGCCGCCGCTACCCCACACCGGTTACCACCCAGCCTACTGGGGTGGTTGGTCCCAGGCGGGCCCCATGACTATGTTGCGGGCGGCCGCGGCAACGCCGTTGCTAAGGGTCTCCCTGGCCGGCGAATCGACCCACACCACCCACACTAGACTCCGCTTCGCCCCCACTGGACCCCTGCCTGCCGCACCATACACCGTCCCGGGCCCGGCAGTGCAGCTGCTGAACCCCTAACGCAACCCAGCCTGGGCTGGGTTACTTGGGGGGCTTTAGCACAGCTGCACGGTGGTACCCCCTCGGACCAACACTGTTGTACCACCTGGTATCCACGTAGGGGCCAAAGCCACCTCTTAACACAAACAATTGTCGACGTTTTGTTGTCTTTTTAATCCTGCGGAAAATAGTGCTATTAAAAAAATTTAAAATAAGTTTAAAACATTTTTTTTTAAATATTTTACTTACCATTGCTTTGTCATGGATTTTCACCGAGTAACGCCTGGTTCCATCCAATATTTAAGATCAGTGAGCATCACTATCCAGGCCAAACTATACATAAAATTGATCAAACTCCACAGAACAGCAAGTCAAAATCTTTGGTTCAATCAAGAGTGCAAGCGTTTTTGGTTATACGAAACAATTGTCGACGTTTTGTTGTCTTTTTAATCCTGCGGAAAATAGTGCTATTAAAAAAAATTAAAATAAGTTTAAAACATTTTTTTTTAAATATTTTACTTACCATTGCTTTGTCATGGATTTTCGCCAAGTAACGCCTGGTTCCATCCAATATTTAATAAATTCACTGTTAAGATACTCGTATATTATGTTGTTTTAAGATGTTCAAGTAAGTTTATTGATATGATAATTCATTTTTGTTAGCATAAGGACAAACCTCTGTGGTTTTATTGTGCTATTTTGTACGTTACGCATTGTAAATTAAGATACTAAGAAATTTAATTACGGGCAATAAAAATGGGCACTATTTTACAAAATCTGGCAAATATACTCAAAATAGGCTAAGTTCGTTTTATGTACAAGGGGAGCAAGGAGTGACTGTCGAAATGTGGGTGTAACGAACTTCTCTGTGAACCTCTTTAGGGGTAAAAAGTGATACTGATTGCGAATCTCTATATATAAAAATGAATCCCTATTTCCCTTGGTCACGCCATCACGCGTGAACGGATGGACCGATTTCGTTTATTCGTTTTTTGTTGTGTTCGTAATTATCAGGAGAAGGATCTTATGGAAGAAAAAAAAGTAATGCGGAACATTAGAAAATGAATGCGGTACGAAGTTCGCCCGGACAGCTTGTCAAATATAATTATAAACAAAAAAAAACGACAAATGGTAGTCCTTTGTAATACCTAATGAAAAACTTAACAAACGCACCCTTAGAATTTTTGAAGGTTCTCTCGATTTCTCCTCTAGATCCTGGTTTCCTTATTACGGGACTAACTTGCAATTATCTCCTTTCCAACAAAAAATAAAATCTGTCCATAAACGACAAAGTTATCCGCGAAATAACATAAAAAAATATATACGGTCGAATTGAGAAACCTCATTTTTTTGAGGTCTATTAATAATTATTATTAAATGCACAACAACATGATGTGCAATTTAGTATGTTGCAGAGCAAATAATTTAAATGCAAGGGAAGGCACTTTATTATCTTTCCTAATGAAAAAATCTAATTTTACTACGTCCGTAGTAAAAATAGCGATAAATTGTACTAAACAAATAATTAGGTCGTTCTTACAATTATTTATTACAACAAAATAATAACATAATTTTATACAATTATTATCGTTTCAAAATTGGAACAACGTCTACACGCCACAAACAATACAAACAGCCAGTTACAACATTCAGTTGCTCAATGGATTTTTCACACGAGACAATCATGAATGACAATTGATAAAGACAGAGACAACTATTTAAAAATAAATCACCAGCTGCATTGGTAATTAAAAAAACCGGCCAACTGCGTGTCGGGCTACGCATAATATAGGGTTCCGTAGTTACGTAGTTTCCCATTATAGGCTCTAACCCCTTTTTTTTTAAAGTCCGCGAGATCGCGGCCGCTCCCTTGTCCATTACTGCGGGCGTCTCTGGTGACACTAGAAGTTATTTCCAGTGGCGCCCGGCGCCTTTGGCCACCTCTGTGGCCTCTTCGGGGGTTTGGTCGGAATGAAAATCCCGCGTCGTTGGGGTTGGGGTTTATCCGGCATCGGTGATTGATTCTGGTTGCGTGGGGCAAAGGCCCCGCAGCATGCAACCCTTCTAGCCTGCTTCTGTAAGGACGGCGGGTCGCTATCCCGCCGTCCTCAGGCCCCGATCATGGAGGTCAATGGTCCTGCGCGTAGATGAGTCTGCGGCGCCCTGGCCGCTGACTGCGAAACTCAGCGGGGAGGGTACGCTCCCTCTCCCTCTCGGCCGCCTCCTTCGCGAGCATGACTTACTCGCAGAAGGACACGAGCCCGTTCCACCTACTCGGGCTGGAGACCATGGCTTGGAGCATGGTTTCCAGCGAGAGGATATCCACGCCCAGACCCACTACGAGGTCCCAGCTGACTCGCCCACGCTGAGCACTCCACCAACGTGTGGAGTGCGGTGTCGTCGTCGGAAACCTCGCAGTGTTCACACCGGGGTGTGACCTCACGATGGATGCGAAACAAAAAGCTACCGAAGCATCCATGCCCGGTAACGATCTGCATCGCACGATACGTGAGGTCACCATGCTGCCTCTGCAGCCACTCGTCCATGATCGGTCTCACTGCCGCGATTACGGTGGTTCCCCACTTTGGTTGCTCAAGTCGCACCCTCGAAGTCTCCATGAGATCCTGGCGGAGTTGGGACCGCTGGTCCTCGATTTCTCGAGACGCAGGCCTGTGGTCCCTTTCCAGCGCCTCCTTGAGCCATTGAAACAATGACGCAAGGGCTCTCGCTTAGTTCCCATGGAGGGATCCCGGCTAAGAGACATGCAGCCTCTCCGGAGATCGTGCGGTACCCCCGTATGGTTTTGACGGCCAAGGTCAAAACCATACGGTAACAAATTCAGTAGAGTTGCGTTCCTCGTGACCGTCAATCTTTCCGCCCATACGGGAGCACGTATAGGGCCATACTCCGCACGATCCCCAGGTTCAGTCTCCTGCAGGAGGCGTTGGGACCCTTTAGGTTGGGCATGAGTCGCGAAAGCGCGACTGATGCCCCCGTCACTTTAGGGACCAAACTTCGGAAATGTGGTCCGAAGTTCCATCGGCTATCAAGTACGAGCCCTAGGTACTTCATCGAGGGCTTGATGCCCTGCTAAAGGCCCTAACTCCTAAATTAACAGAGTTATTTGGTCAGTTATAGTTTTCCTGCAAAGTTCATTATATGGACTACCATCATGATTTTTATTTCAGATTCTTCCAGCTAGCCGTTTAGATTTTAGAGGGGACACTATGTTTTAACAAAAAATGCGCTTTCAAGTTGAATATCTCGCAAACGGACACCTACATCAAAAAATTGTCTTAGCAACCTCCCAATGTTTTACAAATACCTATCTAATGATAACCCACGCGATGGGGTTGACGCGAGAAAAAAAAATCAATCCACTTGTAAGGGAGGAACTCCAGAAAAAAAAATTCAAAACTTTATTGTAGCACTTTGTCCAAATATTAAATACACATATCCGTGCAAAATTTCATATTTCTAGCACTAACTGTTTGGGAGGAAATTCGAGGACTGACGGACATGACGAGACTACAAGGGTTCCGAGACTTTTACTACGGAACCCTAAAAAACTAACCAAGAAGTTTGTACTTCAATTTTAAATTGGAATAAGATAGTCGATTTTATTGTAATCGATTTGCATGCATATTTATTTAATTAATCTGATAGTACCACGATGCGTTTTATAGGCCATGATGTAACAGAAATAAACAGGTCAACGATTACGCTTTTACTTTATATCCTGATGTAATACTTTACGGCTATAAAGTCTTTTTTTTATATATTTATTCATAATCAAAGTCCATTTCTATACTCTTTCCAATACTGTAATTTTCCTCTCAGAACTCTTGTATCTTTTCTTTAATCCTACGCCAATAGCTATCCGCTTTTTCATTTTACTTCTATCTACATATTTCCATCCTAAGGTTGCCTGTAAGAGATCCCCGTTGATAATAAGGCCGCCAATGGTACATACACACATATCACGCCTATATCCACAAAAGGGTTAGTCAGAGGTGCATTACACACCCACAATTTGCCAGTATTTTAGTCCCACGTAATAGAGGGCAAGCCTATTGCCGTCCCCGGGATCATTTATAATTAATAATAGTAGATTGTTAACCAAGGGAAGAAAACATCCCATTTCTGACGAGATATTTTGGCGCTCGAACATAGTGAGAGCGCCAATAGTTCGAGGCAGAAATGGGTGTTTTCACCCGAGTTAAACACTCTACTTTTCATTTCGAATACGTAGAAAGCAAATAAAAGTCAAATAAAACAAATATAACAATAGAGATTGATCACGTATCAAGTATTGTACTTCCCGCCTTTTTTTTTAATTTTTGTTTTTCATTCGCACTTTTTCCAGGGCAGGCAAGTCTTTTGGTCATACCGCCTTGTTATTAGTTATATTTTTCCATCCAAAATGGTCTTCAGTTTTTTTAATTACTTCAGTTATTTTCTCACGCACATATTTTAGGATGCACTATAGAGTTTTTTTTTATTATTTGACGCGTTATGGTGGTCGAATTAGTCAGGTTTGGTTGGAGTCTCAATCTTAAAATTCTGATTAAAATATTTAATAAAAAAAAATTAATAATTGTCCAAATAAGTATTGGTTGTGCTATTTACGTTTTATTTATTTATTTATTTTTTTATTTATTTATTTATTTATGTACACACATGAAAAATAAAATAAGAAGAAGATGAACAATAAGGATAGATTGAGTACAAAGGCAGCACTTATTTCATAAGAAATCTCTTCCAGTGGGCCAGGGGAAGGAAATGCTTGATAGAATAAGTCTTATGTGTGCGTAGGTGGATCTATATTACACAAATACATATATATATATATAGATATTTACAGATTAGGTTATAATAATAATATATAGGTACAATATATACTTACTACATGAAAAAATAGGAACCATAAATACATATATACAAATATATATTAATAATATATATACATACATACAGATATTTAAGACAGAGAGGAGAGATAGTGTTCCTTCACTTTCCTTAATTTATTGTAACCCAACTCTTTTTTTGTTTATGATCATTCAGCCAGAATGTTGTATTGACTATCGAACTTTGGCTTTATACGTGTTATGCCATCGCCTCAAGATATGCTGATGATTTTTTTTTACTTTTCCGCCCTAGGGCCGAAATGTATCACTTTCAACCCGCATATTAGGTAAGCAATGACCCACTTTCAGAGCATGAGAGATGAAAAATAATTAATTATATGGTTATGTCCAAAATGGCCGAATGAATTTAATAAAAAGTAGCAGCTATATTGTAATTTTGAAAAAAAATTGAAACCCGTTACCTTGCGATGAAATGTTGATGAAAGGCAACAAAATCTTACGTGCCAGCCGCTATGGTACAGCCAATCAAAGTGCTGGGCGTCTCGGATTATAGTAGTAAAAACTGCAGAATTTCACACACGCCTCACAAAAATTTTTTTTTTAATTTTCTATGACATAATTCTTGATTGAATAATGTTAAACGTCTAAAGTCAACGCTGGCTGTGATAGGCCGCCTGGAAGATCGTAAGTACATTGCTTTACACTTAAAAAAAGATTTCATGGTCCAAGGTTACTATAATTAAAGAGATAAACATTAAATAACATTGTCGCGTAATTAAATAACGGATGTTTACTGATATCAGGGTTACCAGCAAACGGAAGCCACTGATATCACAAGACGATTATTGACGATGTAAGGGTTAACGAGAATTTATAATGTCCTGCTTTCAAATTACCATAATGTACCATAAGTACCATAATGTTATTTTTTGAAAAGATTGTCCATTGCCATTCAGCGGGGCAATGCTGCCAGAATCATGGCCACCATTGCACCAGAAACGATGCAGGACGTATTTAGTGATTCATGACTTTTTTATTTCTGACAGTTTAATAGTTTATTTTTGTATATTTATTAATAACTTTGTAAGCTTGACATGTACCTTGACATTTAATTTGTATTAGGAAATAAAAGAAATTTCTTGAAAATAAATGCATGAATAAATGTTATTACATTTGTAGTGTTTAGTTTATTATCTGTGTTCACACTAAATCAGTTATTTAACCTCAAAGGGGTAGACAGAGGCGTTCCTAACACCCACATTTCGTCTATCATTGTTGATCTCACAATAGGGGGCGCTTTACCTTTTTCTGACTTTTTGAATGAAATACTAAACTAGCGAACGCCCGTGACTTCGCCCGCTTGACAAATTATATACACAAAACCCTTCCTTGAGAACCACTCTATCCATTGGAAAAATTGCATCAAAATCCGTTGCGTAGTTTTAAAGATCTAAGCATACATACGGAACTGGTGACTTTGTTTTATAATATGTAGTGATAGTGAAGTGATAATGATAGCTTTAAGTATAGAAAAGAAACGACAATTGCTTGACTCAGTAATGTCACAAATAATACCTACGGACATAAAAAAGTTGCGTTCAAAATAAAATTAAAAAGTTAATTTATAGAAAGAAAGTGTTAATTGAAGTTATTGCAAACTGTTTTATTTTATTATACTTAACAAATGCGAAGTATTTCACTGTGGTTCTCCACTTTAACTAAATCTACTACTTCACAGTGGTCCAATTGGTCCCATTCCGACAATTATTGGTCCCACTTCGGTAATATGAAGTCGATTTTTGTGTCGTCTTAGAATATTCTTATGAACGCCATCTATCGAGATTCTTTCGAATTTCGTTTTTCAACATTACATGATTCTCCAGCAACCATTCCTTGTAATTTACGTACCTAAAACAAAATAAATACAATTATGAGAATATTGTTAACTGCTTTGATGACGGTAGTCCGAGATGCTCAGGACTTTAAGTAATTGGCTGTGCCATAGCGGCTGGCACGTCAGATTTTGTTGCCTTTCATCAATATTTCATCGCAAGGCAATGGGGTTCAAATTTTTTTTTATTTTTTATATTACAATATTGCTGGTACTTTTTATTAAATTCTTCCATTAAATCAATCCATTTTTCGGTGACGGCAATAGGCTTGCCCCTTATTAGAACTAAAAATACTGGCAAACTGTGGGTGTGTAATGCACCTCTGCCTACCCCTTCGGGGATATAAGCGATGTGTGTGTGTGTGTGTGTTTGATGACGTAGGGTTCACATTCACAATCTCCTGGTCGCAGAAGTCTATGTCATCTGCAAACAAGATTTTACCTAAATCTCTTCTCTATAACTTAGTAAGATCGTACAGTTTGTATGTTCGGGTGCCACATAAAAACAGCTCGACTGGTTTGGATGAAATATGACAAGTAAATACCTAGTTTGAGACCCGTGGGGAGATACAAAGAACTTATCCTTGGAAATCGGGAACGCGAAAACAATTGCTAATCAGTCTGGTAACAAAGAATTGTGACATTAACATACCAATGATATCGAAACGATTAATCGAGTACATCGATTTTGAAAATGGAAAGCTCGTTCGGCCGTAGTCGACTCATCTCGGCCGCGCCCGATTACATCACACGAAATATCACTTTCTACGTAACACGTAATTTTATTTAACACACCGCGTAGTGTCATGTCTACAGGTGTTCAATCATAAAAACCTGATTTTAGACAAGTTTTCTATTATTCAAACATATATATTTAGCTAGTCTGAGACTTCAAATTAAATAATTCTTACAATAAATGATACCTGTCTTTTTGACAACCTGTGTGGTCTAGTGGTTAGTGACTCTCCCTAAAAGCTCACTATTGTACTCGGAGGTCGTGGGTTCGAACCAAATCGAGGACAAAACTTTGTTCTGAGTCAGGGTGTAACTAATTTTACTGTACACTAACCTTCCTCGAGAACTACTCTATCTATCGGTAAAAACCACATCAAAATCCGTTGCGTAGTTTTAAAGATCTATGCATACATACAAAACAGGTGACTTTGTTTTATAATATGTTATTACGAGTATTATAATATTATCTATATATTTAATAAGACAATTTGTCTGTCTGTCCGTCCGTCGCGTTTTTCAATTATAATTAATAAAACATCATATAATACATTTATATCTGAAAACACAGATAAATTAACAACTATTTCCAAATTCAACTGTTTGGCCCCCAACATAAAAGTTTTGGACAAAACTTCTTTATGCCTCCTGGGGTCCCCGATTTTAGAAGAGGGCTTTTCCACTTTTATCGAGGAAAAAATTCAAAATTTTGATCAGGTTATTGATAGTTTATGTAATATCAGTATTCATTCAGCTTTCACTATTCTTCGTTTTTGTCTTTTCGTACCCAAATTTACACATGCCCTCCGTTCAGGACAATTTTGGAAAAATGTAGAAATTTTGGGCAGACTAGACAACTTAATACAAAATTCTTTGTGTAAAATTTTAAATGTAAATATTAATGACCGAGCCTTGGTCCAAGTGTCTCTTCCAGTTCGCTTGGGCGGGTTAGGTATTCGTAAAGTCACAGATGTCAGCCTGCCAGTATTTACGTCGTCGGTCCATAGCACCGAAGAATTAGTCAGTAAAATTTTCTCAAATACACTTTTTGATTCCGAGGTTCGATGCAAGACCGATGCCATAAATGCTTGGAGGACGTCTTGCCCCGACACTGACCTGCCCTCACGCCTAGGCTAACAGCGACTGTGGGATTTGCCGCTCTGTAAATTGAGAATTAATACACTAATTGACACTTCTATCAATATTTCAGAACATGCACGCCTACTAGCTGTTGGAGAATGGGAGTCAGGGTTATGGATCCAGGCGCTCCCATCGCCCAACATCGGTACAATGTTGGACGACACAACCTTCTGCATTGCCTTCGGCTGGGTACACCTTGTGTATCCCCGCATCATTGCACCTGTGGACTAGCCGTCGATAATCTGGGACACCATGGTCTTTCTTGTAGCAGAAGCGCAGGTCGTATACCTCGGCACGCTATTCTAAACGACATAATTCGTAGGCCTTCCCAGTCGGCAATGACGCGGAGCATTTTTTAAACGATATTTTGTAATGTAAATATTTTTAGTATATGTATATTTGTACATTTTAATTCTTATTGTAAACTACCAATATACTACACATAATACATCCATTTACTTTTTTTTATATATTTGAGGCGATACAAAGTTCGCCGGGATAACTAGTATGTTATTATTATAATATTATGATTATGATTATTTCAGCTTTATAATATTAGACCACTATATTAGAAATTTATTAGAAAAATAGTCGATATTTTTAGATGGCAAAGATAATTTTTACTTTCACCAAAAAGCACTTAAAGTCAAACAAAATGTAAATTGTAATGTAGCTTTAACTTTCAACCGCACACAACTAGCCCTTGTTAATTAAACCAATAAGGCCATAATGATTTGACATTCAATGACATAATATCGGTTATTAAGTCAATATTGACCTCCATTATTGTCATCTGCTTGATTCTAATCACTTTTGTAACTTAATCACATTTTATAATGGTGAAGAAATTTTATATGACATGATTTGATTTGATTTGATTGACATTTCTTATGTAACACACACACTTAAAAGTGTTTTCTTTCGCTCCAAGGAGTTAACAGAGACGGTACTTACCGACGATACGTTCATCAATCCAAATGGAATGATCGTCTAAGCTCTGTACGTCAAAAAATCCGTTAGCTGTTAAAACATATTTTCTCCCGTCATGGCCCGACCCGAAACCGTCAGTTCTAACGGTCAATTTGTCATTGTCTTAGTAACACTATTCTTTTTTCTAAATGAACTTTTTGTCAGTAACATTTAAAATATCAGAGACCTGCGTCCTAGTGTCCTGATAGTGTCTGACCTATTAGGTATATGATTTATTTTATTAGTCTTTCTTTATTAAACAACCAAGCAGTTTAAGGATATCATCATTATATTGGACAAAAACACGTGTACCTACTTTTCACTTGTTTTCCTTGTTTCCACAAACAATTGGAAAACTGCAAATGTTTTTGTCTAATATGTGTAGCGGATTCCACCAAGTGCCATCAATCGACAGTATAAACATTTTATCATCATTACAGCATGTCAAATGTGACACCCACTTCTGGGCATAGGCTTCCCACAAAGAGTAGGGGAATTCAGCCTACATAAACCACGTTGGCCAGACGGGTTGATTCAGAACAGTTGGCAGTTTATATATTAGAAACGTAACAATTAGTGCGTTGTACAATATCTGGAAACCATTTACAAGTTTTCGCATTTGAGAACTAAATCAACTTATCTTGTTAAGCTCGGCACTGACTATGAAACCAAATGGTTTTCGCAGCCTGCAACCATCATTTGGCATAAATAATGGGTGCACCCTAGATGCACCCAAACATGGTACCATTGACGGTGCTACCGTTTAGAACACATGGCCATAGATAACACACATTGTGCATAGCTTCACAAAGGATAGTTCCCCGAAAATTGACCGTAATTCGTACTACTTCTATGGCATAGTGCATGTTTTTCACAATATCCGTCGATGAATAGACGCATGGATCTCAACTACAGAGTTATCTGTGGATCTCAACATAAATCTCAAGAACTTACTCTCCACGTTCGTGATATATCTCAACTACATAGTTTATAGTTATCTGTGGATATCAATCTATTTGGGAATCCAAAATGTTTCGACAACCATCAAAAATGGGAGATTGGTCTGTCAATTTTGACAAATAATGGTTGCGAAACCCAAATTGTTTCATCGTGAATGTGGACCTTTAGTTACCTACAATGAGATTAGGTGTTAACTATATTTAAAGGTACATACAAAAGTTTGAAGTTCAATTAGGATCTTACATCGTGAAAAGCTATATGGAATCTAAAAGGTTATTGATATCAGACGATTGTGAAACGTATCTCGTGTATCTCGTGCAACTTGTCTTAAAAATCTCACGCTGTATGTGTATTGTAAAGTTTCACTTGTATTTAGCGCCACTGCTGTAACTACTGTTTAAATATACTGTTTCTTGCAAAATATTTTAGCCCTTTTAGTAGATTACGTAGTATTACATATTTACAGACTACAGTGCTACAGTTATAGATAATGTTATGCACCTACTGATGGTTAGAAACTGAAACTCTAATAGTGCAAAGTGGGCAATAAAATAAAAGAACCATTTTAAGCCCTATATTTTACGAGCAGCTACAAAACTGAGATAATTATTTAGGGGTCCAAAGGGATAGATGGTAAGGAACAAGGATGGTTTATTTTTCATAATAATCATTCTGTATTAGAAAAACAAGTAGTTGTTGTTGTTTTCCTTGTTTTTCGCCACAGATAAATGACAAAACATTTAAAAACGTTCCAATAAACTTTAAAAAAGAAACAGAATAATAAATACAACTGTATTTACTATAGAACAATAAGTTTCTTTCTATCTTTACCAACTTTGCAACTCGCCTCGGACCATTGACTGTGAAATTTATATAAAAGGTTTTAATGATTTATTTGACATCTTTGATGAAACTTCTCATCCGCACCTAGAGCTCTTACATAAAAACAATATCTTAAATCAAATGTGCGTGTCGAGGCCGCATCTACATACGAGACTACTACGGTGGCGTAGTCGGTAGTGCACCCGCTTTCGACGCCGGAGTCTCGGGTTTGATTCCCGGTCGGGACAAACTATACGTTTGAACCGAAGTCTGGTCCATTTGCTTTTTTTTTTTTTACTATTTATACTGTCAATTGACGGCTTCTATAAATCTCTGATGATGCCGTGAGGTGAAACCGGTCAGTTGAAATAAAATTATAGCAGTGGAAATGTATACGTATTAAGTCTGGATGGTTCCTATGTATAATATGTATGTATTTGTCCTAACATATTTATTATTATTGGTACTAATGTTATAAAGCGGAAAGATTTGATTGTATGTTTACATTCAATAGACTCCGTAACTTCATTTTCTGCCCAACTCAGTTGGGGTCGGCTTTCCAGTCTAACTGCAATTCGTTTGAACTTCGATATTTTCCGTGAAGCGACGGTCATCTGACCTCCACAACCCATGGGCGATATAGAAGTTATACCGGTCGGATTTTTGTTTTAAGACTCCAACTACCCATAAAGACGCTTATTTACCACCGTTCACCTGCTGAGACCACCTAGGTGGACCGTGGGAAGTTTTTTTTTACAGCGGACCACCTGTGACCACCTGGATGTTACGTGGGAAATATAAAATTTCCACCGTCCACCTCAAATGTATCAGGAATAATAACAACATACGAGCCTTCAAGATTTTAAATTCTTTTAAATTTTGTGAAAACCGATTGAATGTTTGAACTCATTATTCTGTTATAGATGTATGACAATCGGGACAGACGGCTTAACGTGCGCTCCGAGGTACGGAGCGGTATTATTGTCTATAGAATTGGTCACCCATCCTAACAGTTTGCAATGTGTTAACATAGTCGGTAACGCTAGACCACGAACCCCTTAACTACTAAACCGATTTTAAATTTTGTTTCACTAATATGTAGCTACATTATCCCAGAGTGACATACGCTACTTTTTATCCCGGTAATGTGTTACCATAGAAATTGGAATCGAGTAAACTGAACCACACGGGTGGAGCACTGGTAATCAGTTCGTTGATTTCAATTAAGATAGCAAGTTTCGAGGTCTTGGACTAGTGGAGTATAGATCAGTTGGCAAAATGTTCTTCCTTGAAAGAGATCAGTCGCTCGTTTGAATTCAACCCAAAACAACGTTTTTGGCGATTCATATTGTAAAGTCATTTAAGTACTACATTACTAAGGGTGAGATTTATAAAGCGTACTTGGACTTAGCTCAGCTATTACTTTACACTTAAGAAAGAAATCTTCTTTCTTTTCTTTCTTTACACTTGAGACAAAATCGCCATTCATAATGTGATCTTCGTCTTTGTCTTAGCTTACATTAAGCCAAGTCTAAGTTCACAAAAACGGTGACATACGAAAAACTAAAATAATGTTCTCAAATATACTTTACCATATTCTTTATTATTATTATAGAGGTATGTTACAGTTTATAAGATATAAATTACAATTATAACCATAATGTGCTTAGAACTAAGCTCGAGCTAAGCCAAGTCAGACTATAAATGCCAAAGATTGTACTTAGCATATGCTTAGCTAAGATTTTGCTTAGCCGAGCTTGAGTTAAGTCCAAGCACGGCCTATAAATCACACCACTTAGTAGTCCATTAAAATCGGTAAATCATTTAATGTCTACCATACATATAAACTGATAACGACACATTTTGGTATTAACATGATTTACATTTGTATTTGTGTCTTATTAGTGTAATGGCAGGATAGAATCCGTCGATGAGTTGCACAACCTGTCGGATGGTCGGTCTGCGTAGGAGTTTCGCAACTTACCGCGTCGGCTGCTGCGGCTTTCACGCGCAGTGTTTATGTACATTGTTAACGAGTATTTTGTGTATAGATAGAAGGAAACCATTACCATCTATAGTGTGTACTTTGCCTATAATACACGTATATTATGGTTGTTATGTGGTGAAAGTTATGTATGAAATAGTATTATAATATATGGCCGAATGGCCAGTAGTTGGGCTAGATGATGCTGTATAAAAATGTCATTTTTTTAATATTTAAATATTATGAGAAATAATAATAAATTACACATTAAGGACATAACTACCTTAAGTACTTTAATTAACTATTAATGAATATTTATGCCCAATTATTTCAGTTCTGCCAACAATTTTAACCTAATAACCAACACACGCGTTTATAAATAATTAAATTCTATGTATCCGGCCTTTTTTTTAACAATATGTATTTGGATACTTCACTTCCTATAATCAACAATCGATTTATTGTGAAACCAGTCAAGAATATCATTCGCCTTCATTATGCGGTCGCTGAAGCGCATTGAAGCGTGCTGGCCGCCGTCAATTTGTTGCCATAATCTAATAATCTATAAAAAGATGAAGAACAAAGAAAGTATAATGATCTAATTATAGTCTATGGTTTAGGCAAGGTGGATATGACGAAATTTATTTGAATTTAGAACGATCACGACTCTTTTCCTGAAGGTAAAATTACGTACACTTTCTAGGCAGTAACAGCTTACAGAGAACTGATATATTATTTGCCATTGCCTCGTCCGTTGATAGGCACATTCATCTCTATAGCTATGTATCCATTGAGGTGGACGTTAGGCTACTAACCCGGGGATTGAGACACATTGTGGTTCATAGTGAGGCAACAAATACAACAAAAACAAACGGATCGCAAAGAGCATGATGAATCTGGTTTAATTTTATTAATTGGACGACAATATCCCTCTCGATATCCTTGCAAGTTGTGATCTGAGGCGCTACGTCTGTCTCTACTCAACGCACGCCTCCGGCCGACGCTCTTTTGAGCGTGTCAAAAACCCGACAAAATCTGGCCTCAGTCCGCTTCAAGTAGAAGGTGCTTGCACTGAGACTGCTCTAATGGATACTTACCTTTACAGATGATATTAGGCTTGGATCTCTTAGACCGTATTGGGATCCCTCTCTAAGTAAACGATCATGAATGATATATGATGATCACGTAGCGCTCGGAGGCAGATTTCAATCATCTCATTAAGCCTTGCCGGAACTTTTAATGTCGGAATGTTCAAGTTATATAACCAATAGTATAATATAATCAGAAGGTACTGTAACGTTGAGCTCAGATATGTAGTAGCGTTGTGTGCGGGATCGTATCTACTTTCAATTAAACTCGTTGGGTTTCCCCAAACACTATTATATTAAAAAGAATTACATTTACAATTCCTAATTCATTTAGACTTCTTCGGGAGCTGAGGTGCCCGCCGCCAAAGAGAATACAATACCCGCCGCGGCCCTCGCTCGAATCCATTTTCTTTCTTCCATATTGTCTTAATTTGTTTGATTCCGTTTAAATGTTTTTTAATATTTAAATTGTCTGATTCCTTCCAGCCAATACAAATTTGCAATAAACTCAATGAGTACCTTCGCATTTCGGTTGTCAATAGGTATTATCATCTGTACACCTACAAACCTACACAAATAAATTAAACTGAACTGTCCATTTGTTAGTTCAAATTAAGAGCCTCTTCACTAAGTGAATATAAAAGTACACCCGGCTTAGCATTTTCTAATTTCCAATTGTCACGAAAACAAATTTCTGGGTCACAACCCTTACTAACTTTTAAAAACATCAGCTATCTAGCGAGTCCCGTTAAAATCCCGGTCCAGCCGTTTCAGAGATAAGCCAGAACAAACAGACAGACAAAGAAAAATGTAAAGGTATGTTATTTTATGTAATTATTAGTAGTAGTTTTCTTTTATCTATAGCGTTATTTTTAGGGTTCCATGTCTGTCATGTCCGTCCATCCGTCCTTGGCTCCCCCCCCCCCCCTGAAACTAAAACGAATAGTATAACTCTGTTAGTTCAGGATTTATAGAGGATTTTATGGGTAACTACAGAACCCTATCCTATGCGTGGATCGACACGCACTTGCTCGGTTTTTTTATCAGCATTCCTTGTCCGCATATGAACAAAAATCCCGTCTTATAACTTGTGGTTCTGATAATGTCAAAGTTGACACAGGTACAACAGGTATGTGACCTTGCAAAACACTATCATTATTAATATAAATACTTATTATTACATTTTAAACTTTAAATCAGTACGAAACGGTTCATTTTTCTTTCTATAAAATATCAAATTTGAATAATGAATCGGTAGTTCGAGATGTTCATTTGACATTAACATAAAAATGTTGCCAGTTTTATTTAATGGAGTATGTCCGCGTGTCTATGGTAATTGCCCTAGGTGTCAAGAGTTAGGTACATAATAATATTTTTTTGTAAAATCAACCATCAAAGGTCAAAGGTCCGGACCTTTGATGGTTGGTTTTACAAAAAAAATACTATTATAGCCATGGGAGCCCGGGCTCCCATGGCTATAATAGTGTGACACGTCAGCCCCTCACTGGCGCGGAAAGTGGCGAAAATTCCGCGCTTGATGATAAAAACATTTATAATATCTTAAATATTTTAATTTTCTTTTTTTCGATAGTAATAAAAATAATCTATAATACTTACAGAACACGTAAAAGTGGAATCCGATATAAAAAAAAATCTCTAGCGGTACGGTATAAAGTTTTTGGGACGCTTGTCCCATGGACGGCTGAGTGGCTAAGTAATGTTAATTTTTTTCAGTATGAATTGAACGAAACAATTTCTCTTTGAAGCATCCGTGGACTGGTAACAAGTAATTATTTAAAAAATCAATATGTTTACATTTTGCCCCTTTCTGGGGTTATTCTTTCAACAGCGGACACGGGACGTACGGCAATTTAAAAATAAATTGTCTATGAAATGGAATGAAATGATTTATTTATTTGTATATGTCACTAAATGGCTCTTACAAACATCAGTAAGTACTTAAAATAAAAAATACCATTGATTCTATATTTACATGTACTCTCGGTCACTCTCGGTTACTTTATTATACACATATCTACGCCTGTATTGAATTTTCTAGCGTTTGCTTAGCGGTCTTATTACTCGTAACATCTCCAGGACCTAAGTCATCCAGTGGGTGAGTATGTCAGGATAGTCGAACGACGTCTGGTAAAGAAAATCACAGTGCCCGGTAAAGGCAATAGTCTCACCCCTCTATTGAGTGGGAGCAACATGTGGGACCAACAGTAACAGCAAAGACCGCATCTGTCTACCTCTTCGGGGGTGAAGAACACAAGGTTCTATGTGAGTATGTGTTCAATATTTATATTAATTAAACCAAACACATAATATACACTAACATACTACACTAGCTATTGTTATAAAATGAAATCCTTTGTAAAGTTTATAAACATACCTAAATTATATATCTATGTTAGATGTTTGTATAAAAATATTACACTTATAATGTTACATCACTTATGTTCGTGCGTTTGTTTATCCTTTTAACTTAATAAATGGACTACTCTTTACGTAGTCCGAGACGCCCAGGTAGATTACCATCAGGTAACTGAAGTCACGTAAAGATTACACACACACATATCACGCCTATATCCCCGAAGGGGTAGGCAGAGGCGCATTACACACCCACAATTTGCCAGTATTTTTAGTCCCGCGTAATAGGGAGCAAGCCTATTGCCGTCACTGGGCACCTTAAAAAGTGGGTTGTGTCCAAAATGGCCGAATTAATGTAATAAAATAAACAGCTGTATTATAATTTAGAAAACTACATTTGAAATCCGTTGCCTTGCGATGAAATGTTGATGAAAGGTAACACAATCTTACGTGCCAGCCGCTGTGGCACAGCCAATTAAAGTTTGGCGTCACGGACTCCCTATAGGTAATATTAACTGTAGGTAGATTAATTAAGTAAATATAATTGAAGATATAATTGCACACACATTTAATATTTTTGAATTGTCAAACTTGCCATTGGCAACATTAAATAGTGGTTTCACAAAAATTATTACAATTTTAAGTTGCAACCCATAACTAGCACTTGCAAAATGGTTTAACTATTTCTGTAGGCGCATGTCGTATATTGCACTTTCTAGGTCAATCTAAATTAATACACACAGACACACACACACATATCACGCCTATATCCCTGAAGGGGTAGGCAGAGGTGCATTACACACTCACAATTTGCCAGTATTTTTAGTCCCACGTAATAGGGGGCAAGTCTTTTGCCGTCAACGGACACATTTATAATGGGTTAGATCCAAAATAGCTGAATTAATTTATTTAAAAGTAGCAGCTGTATTGTAATTTTGAAAAAAACTTGAAACCCGTTGCCTTGCGATGAAATGTTGATGAAAGGCAACAAAATCTTATGTGCCAGCCAATTAAAGTCCTGGGCGTCTCGGACTATTCCTGGCGTCTCGGACTATTTTTAATACATCCAAAAGAAATACAATAAACAGGTGGCCAAGGGCCACCGGGCGCTACTGGGAATTCTTTCAGTGCTTACAATACAATACAACACAATACAATACAATAAACTTTATTATACACCAATACAAAAATGACATAATAAAAACAATCCATATTGAATATGTACAAATGGCGGCCTTATCACTAAACAGTAATATCTTACAGGCAACCTTTGGATGGAAAGATAGAAAGAATGGAATTGAAGAAAAAGGAGGACCGGAGGCCCTCGGCAATGGACGTAGGTGCGGATATTAATTCTACTATCTTTATTCACAGAGCTATTTCCCAACCAAATTGGGATCGACTTTCCCGTCTAAAACTGCAAAGCGAACTTCGATAATTTCCGTGAAGCGTCTGCCATCTGACCTCTACAACCCATTCCATCGATAAACCTAAACCTATTATGACAATACAATCCTACAAAGATCATGTAAAAAAGAAGAGCCTACGAGTAATAAGCAGTTCTTACCGTACTCTGTTAACACTAGGTAAGGGTCAAAGGAGAAATGTTTATTTAACCTATTTAAATCGTTACTCGCTCGCACTAGAACTAAAGAGTTTTTCCTATATTTCAGAAAGCTCGAAGGTCTACAATGGGTGGCTAATGACGGAACACTAAATCTTATTTATTGTAGCACTTAAAGTTAGACATAAAATTCTTTGGATAATGTTTTACCAAAATATGAACTGACACCAATGCACCATTCGATTACACAAAAGCTGAATATGGAACCTTCTACAAAGTAATTCACTACTTATTAAAAAACAAAGTCGCTCGTTCTGTATGTATGCTTAGATCTTTAAAACTACGCAACGGATTTTGATGCGGTTTTCACCAATGAATAGAGTGGTTCTCGAGGAAGGTTTTGTGTATAAAATTTGTCAAATGGGCGTCCGCTAGTATATTATAATCGTCAGACCGGTACAATATTTTAAGAAAACAAAGATGTTTTATAATACGTTCCTGGGTATTTATAATTCTATTGAAGACTAGGCCGGCAAACGTTGTTTTGCTTTAGGGGTGGACTACCCTTAACATTTAGGGGGATGAAAAATTGATTTTGTCCGATTCTCAGACCTAACCAATATGCACACAAAATTTCATGAGAATCAGTCAAGCCGTTTCGGAGGAGTTTAACTACAAACACCGCGACACGAGAATTTAAATATTAGATATACAAAGGCGTGATTATATGTTGTATTTATTATTGTATTCTTTCACTTTTCACAAGATTTTTTGCTACAATCAAGTTATAGTTCGTAGATTTCACACGACTGTGTTTATCTATTGAAAATGAAAGTTGCGAACGGGACTTCTGTTACTGGTTTCGATTGTATTCTGTTGTTCTTTGTATTAAATGTAAGTCATACACCTGCCGAACGTTTGATTTATAACATACATAATAGTTAAGTTATGAAGGAGAAATAATAAAACCGGCCAAGTCAAGTGTGAGTCGGACCCGCACACGAAGGTTTCCATAGAAAAATCATTTTTTTAATATGGGAGCCTCCTTAATTATTTATTTTATTATTGTTTTGAGTATGTGTTGTTATAGCGACAACAGTAAAGTAATACACCATCAGTGAAAATTTCAACTATCTGACTATCACGGTTCATGATTTATCACGGTGACAGACGAACAGACAGACCCACAGATGGACAACGAAGTCTCAGTAATAGGGTTCCCGTTTTACCATTTGGGTACAGAACCCTAAAAATTCATTGCTCAACCTCACTTTTAACATAATCTGACCGGTTCAGCAATAACCGTTATTATCCAAGACTACTGTTCGGTAATGGCTTAAAATTAAACCAGGTTTTTATAAAAGTGAATAAAGTAGCAGAAAGGCCGGAAAGTGCAAGTGATTTTTTGTTTTTCATAAAGTGTACTTGCACGAGTGGCGACAGGCGAAAGTAAAAAAAATATATTGCCTACCAGATATACCCGTGACTTTGTTCGCGTACCCACTTTCGTAACAATGGTCATCGCTGCGCCGCTCCTATTAATCTTAGCGTGAAGTTATATATCCTAATAGCCTTCTCATAAATGGACTATTGAACACAATTTTTTTTTTTTATTCAAACCAATACTTCCCGAGATTAGCGCGATCAACGAAACAAACTTTATAATATTACTAGCGACCTTTCTCGAGCACCATACATCCATTGGTGAAAACCGCATCAAAGTTACGTAGTTTTATAAATCTAAGCACATACGGACGGAAGCCACTTCCTTTTATAACATTATAGTGATAATGATGATAATATTAACTAGCAAACAGCCACGGTTTCTCCCGTTTGACCAATTTCATAAAGAAACGTTTCTCGGGAACCTCTCAATCTATTAAAAAAAATGCATCAAAATCCGTTGCGAAGTTTTAAAGATCTAAGCCTCTAAGCATACATAGGAACAGACTGTTTTATACTATGTTAAGAAATAGATTACGATGTATAAAGTGTTTATTAAATTCATTCGGCCATTTTGGACAAAACCCATTATACGTGACGGCAAAAGGCTCGCCTCTATTACGTGGGACTAATAATACTGGCCAATTGTGGGTGTGTAATGCACCTTTGCCTACCCCTTCGGGGATATAGGCGTGATATGTGTTTGTGTAAAGTTTTCGCTTCACGTATTAAAATATAGATTAGTATTCCAAGTGACAGCCCTGTCCAAATATTTAAAGCTCTCTCCACGCTACTAATGTTGGATACTATTCCAACATTAGTAGCGTGTCGGTTGGTGTCAGTTTAGTATAATTAACATAACAGAAGTTACCAAACGCGAAGACTTCGCCATCTCAAACATTGCATGACTGTTGAATTCTCGTAATATTTGGGCATCTTAAACATCCATGGCATTCTAACCTTTATTTTCTGATTACATAAAACACATTTTCCTATTGAAGTAACCGTAACGCTGATTGCATATTGTCCTAGATTGTTTTTGGGTTAAAATGTGCGACTATTGGAAAATATTTGCAGTTAAATATGTAATATGGGTGTGTTCTACCAAGATCTTAAAGGCAAACCCAACCCGGCTTAATCTCACCAGCCATGTGAGCATGGCAGTGATGACTAAAGCCGAGACCGATTCCAGCAAATATAATCGTAGAAAAGGTTGGTCATCTGACCCAATTTACACATTCTTTTAAAATTTTCTGCATCTGAAGTCGACGCTGACTGTGCTAGCCCTGCAATAAGTGATTCAACTGCTGATCGATGCATGTGGCTCTGATGAATACATAAATTTCCGATTGGCGGCAATATAAAGTGGATCCATCAAAGTTATTTCGAAGATAGCACAGAATTCGCCCCTACCTATCTAACAGACCTCTTGGTTACACTTCGGCGCGTACGCATAGGACCAAGTAACTTTAGATGCTTAGATAACTGCTATTAAGTAATAATTGCTAGATATTAGTATATATAAACGTGTTGTTTGCTGTACGTTTGTTTGTGTTCACTTTTGCACATCAAATACTTCCATGTCTAATGAAACATTACTAATGTTATAATGAGGAAAGATTTGTATGTTCGTAAAGAATAAACTCATAAGAACACTCTAGCGATTTCAAAAATAGGTACATATTCGTTTCAGATTTACGTGCCATTGTCTGCCACGACCGGTTTTCAGTTTTATAGTTTTATTGCAGACGTACGAACTGCATTCAAACAGCAAAGATATTGTCAATAGTATAGTAAAGTACTTATTATTTAGAACACGTAAGACTTTCTATATTATCTAGAATCTAGTGTGGAAATATAAAGTTTCTAATGAATGAATATGTCTGTTCTGTATGGAATTCCTAATAATATCCTGTTGATTGTATGAATGAGTGTCTCAGCGGACACTATTTAATGCACGGATTCCTTTGTTACTACACCGCGAGTTATCAGCAAGTTAGGTATGTCAACATTGCGTGCACACGTCTAAAATGAGGATTTAAAAAATGGCATTGGCCTCAACGTTGGGGCGAGCGTTGGTAGTTGGCTGTCTCGTGTCGGTTTCATCAAAGGAATCTTCACCTACGCTCGTAGTTGTCCTCAGGTTGGCGAACAAAAAAAACTGCTTAAATTTATTGTTTGTTCTGAATGTCATTTATTAGAATTGAGTTAAGTATATGCTCCATCTGTATATACTAATTCTTTGTCAGCAGGTGGGGATCGCTTGAACTACGAATATGCTGATAGGAACCAGATATTTCAAGAACGCTTACCCATTTTATCTTGAAACATCTAAAGGTCTTATAAAATTATCACCACCAACCAAATACCAACACAATTGAGAGGAATTTAGTGCCTACTATTGTGTAAACGATAACATCAACATTGTTACTTATCAACTGCGAAGTTCTATTGTATAACGGATGAGAACCTTGTGCAAAACGAGCAATGGATTACTGGCTTCTTATTAAAGTAGATGCATAGTTTATTTAATGTGGGAGCGGCCATGAATTTTATTGTTTGGAAATCATTGACCCATGATGTACGGAGGTCTACTGTGATATACATTGTTTTTATAGGTTTCAAAAGGGAAAGGGTTTTGTCTATTATTTTGCATGATTTATTCAGCGGTAGACCATGGACATTTTGGACATCTTAGATAGCATTAAAATGTTATCTCAGCTGTGTGGATGTGCATATCGAACGCTAAATCGCCTACGCCACTTTATCAAGTGTTTACTTCAAGATCAAAGTCAAAATAGGTGCCGTTAATACACATTTATTGAAGGTCAAGAAATCCACCCAATCGATTAAATAACTTTTTGTGTGATCCACAAATGTTTGTTTCGGAGTTTGGGTGTTTTCTATGTATATTATGTATCTATGTATTTAGAAATATATAAGTAAGTATGTTTATCAGACGTGTAGATTCCATAGCACAAGCTTATATTAGCTTAATTTGGGATAGATGACGTTGTGTGACAATGTGTTATTAGAGATTTTTTAATTGTACTTAGTTTTAAACTTTCCCTCTTGTAGATCTAACCAGTAGATAAAAAAATTTGGTCATGAAATCGACATTTCCTGGGTTTTCATTATCTACGAGTAGTCTTAATCTAGTCTAGTCATAATACTCGCTGCGGGGTGCGTTGCCTGAGGGCGTCGGCGTAACGTGCTACGCCGACGATACCCTCGTCACGGCGCGGGGTGCAACGTACCAGGAGGCAGCACTCAAGGTCACGACGGGTGTTGCTCAAGTCGTGGGTCGGATACGGCGGCTGGGACTGGAGGTGGCCTTGCACAAGTCCGAGGTTCTGTGTTTTCACAGACCTCGGAACGGTCCACCTGAAGGTTCCAGCATAAATGTGGGAGGCGTTAGCATCGGCATTAAGCCCTCGATGAAGTATCTAGGGATCGTACTTGATAGCCGATGGAACTTCGGACCACATTTCCGAAGTTTGGTCCCCAAGGTGACACAGGCATCGGTCGCGCTTTCGCGACTGATGCCCAACCTAAAGGGACCCAACGCTTCCTGCAGGAGACTGTACCTGGGGATCGTGCGGAGTATGGCCCTATACGGGGCTCCCGTATGGGCGGCGCGGTTGACAGCCAACAACTCAACGCTCCTTAACAGACCGTTGAGGACCTTGGCCGTCAAAACAATAAGGGGCTACCGCACGATCTCCGGAAAGGCTGCATGTCTCCTAGCCGGGACCCCTCCATGGGACCTGGAAGCGAGCTTGCGTCATTGTTCCAATGGCGCAAGGAGGCGCTGGAGCGGGACCACAGGCCTGCGTCTCGAGAAATCGATGACTGGCGGTCCCAACTCCGCCAGGATCTCATGGAGTCATGGAGGGTGCGACTTGAGCAACCCAACTGGGGTACCACCATCATCGCGGCGGTGAGACCGATCATGGACGAGTGGCTGCAGAGGCAGCATGGTGACCTCACGTATCGTGCGACGCAGATCGTTACCGGGCATGGATGCTTCGGTAGCTATCTGTTTCGCATCCGTCGTGAGGTCACACCCCGGTGTCAACACTGCGAGGTTTCCGACGACGACACCGCACTCCACACGTTGGTGGAGTGCTCAGCGTGGGCGAGTCAGCGCCGGGACCTCGTAGTGGGTCTGGGCGTGGATACCCTCTCGCTGGAGACCATGCTTCAAGCCATGGTCTCCAGCGGGAGTAGGTGGAACGCGGCCGTGTCCTTCTGCAAGCAAGTCGTGCTCGCGAAGGAGGCGGCCGAGAGGGAGAGGGAGCGTACCCTCCCCGCCGAGTTCCGTAGTCAACGGCGAGGGCGCCGCAGACTCATCTACGCCCAAGACCATCGACCTCCATGATCGGGGCCTGAGGACAGCGGGATCGCCACCCGTCGTCCTTACAGAAGCAGGCTAGAAGGGTTGCTGGGCGTGCTGCGCAACCAGATTCACTCACTGACGCGGGATAAAACCCTACCCCAACGACGCGGGATTCTCATCCCGACCCAACCCCCGCAGAGACCACAGAGGTGGTCAAAGTCCGCCGGGCGCCACTGGAAATACGTTCTGCTTGTAACCAGAGACGCCCGGCAACGGACGTTAGAGCGGCCGCGGCCTTGGTCGCGGAACTAAAAAAAAAAAAAGTCATAATACTCGTAAGTCGAACCACTTTAGTGTGTATTTTCTTAATGTCCTTCGTATCGGTTTGGAAGTAATTAGAGATGTTATTACCGCCCCTTTTTATATTAATTTTCATTTGAATGGGGGGAAAGCTGTTAAGTCGCAGACACGACAGATTATTATAATTTCACAGCCTATTAAAACAAAACAACAATAAAGTACGTAGTTCTAAATTCAAGTTAAATTTTAGTTTTTAGTTAGAATGAATGGAGATAATTGGAGCTATTTAAGTCGCAGATACGACACATATTATTATAATTTCACGGCTCTATAGAGTTTAAATATTAAGAAAGAAATTATAAATAGATCACAAAAACTGATGACATCAGCAGGACTCGAACCCACGGCCTTTCCCTAACAGGGGGAATGCTCTGACCAACTGAGCTACTATGACCACTACCGACAACATCGAATTTTTGGTTCATATCATATTCATAATTTCTATATCGCGCTATTAAGGTTAGCTAAGAGTTACGGACTGAATTTCGACAGTACAATACTTCGACATGTAGCAAACTTCGAAAACACAGAGATCGACAAGTCATTACTTCGACAGACAATTATTAGACAACACACACCTTCGAATTACCACTACTTCGACAGACGATTATTCGACAGACAATACTGAGACAAGACACATCTTCGAAAGATGGTAAATATAATAATTTATGGACATGGATATTATTATTCGGTTGCAATCGGGAAAAATATGATTCCCGACACTGCCCGAGAGACATTAAGAAAATAGAAACACTGTAGCATATTATTTATGCTACACAAAAAAATTGGTTAATAATCAACCTACGTGTTTGCCATCAAAATAGTAAAATATACTATCATATGCCATTACTGACACCAAACGTATTTTCAAAGGCGGAAGTTTAAAAAAGAAAATATTAATAACTATAGCATATCCGAAGAATGTTAGTTAGACTTCTCGTCTGAGTGCACGCCACACGCAACGGGTGTCGCGTGTACAACTAATATCTGTTACACGTTTTTATATGGCCACTATTAACCTAATTTCTGCGGAAATATAGAAAACTAGACGATAACCGCGACTCGCGAATCGGAAATTAAAAATAGCACAGTCAATTATCGTGTCTTGAGTAGTCTTGGCGCAGGAGTGAAGTCGGAGCGCCTACGTCCATTACCGAGCGTCTCTGGTCTCACCAGGAGGTATTTCCAGTGGCGCCTGGCGGACTTTGGCTACTTGTGTGACCTCTGTCTGGGGTATAGTGAGTATATATATAATAAGTACCCCAATATATGTATGCAGACTCTATGTCGAACTACCTTTAATCTACACTAGTTACATCTATTGGCAATTTTGCGTAAATTACAGACAAACATAGACAGACATTCATCCTACTTGTATCCACGCAGAGGTGCATTCAACCCACTCTTTGCTGCTAGTAATCTTTTGAACCCACATATAAGGGGTAATCCTATTGCCATTATCGAGCACTACTGAAAGTTTATAAACACTGTAATTCAAACCAAATTTCCAACAGCCAGGTACATGTTACATACCACTAAATATAATATTCGCTGTGGAAATAGCCGTAATGTAGAATGGCTCCATTTCTTAATATGAGATGGACCGAGTCAAATACGTAATCGCCGGCTAGATTAGCGTTTAATTCGTACTGGTTGTTATGAGGTAAACAAGCTTAAAATAAACTTGCAATATGAGTACATAACAGCTTGATACGAGTATTAAACCCGTGTGTCAAGTACTATCACGCTATGACGAGGTCAGAGGTTGTGGTGAAAGTCCAATGTCTTGCATGATTGCTGTACTAGACACTGTTTTAAATGTTATAACTGTACACAACGATGCCAAACAATTAGGTATAAAACAAACTAATTGAAAATAATTATTTGATTATAATTATAGACAAATCTGCACATATATCCTTACGGAAACATTTAGAAAGTTGCCATAAATGATGTTTCCTTTGATACAAGCAAAATTATTCTTAAAAGAGTATATAGAGGTGGTTTTATTATATTTTTTTCTACTGTGTTTCAACACAGTACACAATACACGCTAGAACTGGTATGAATGAGATAAGAGGAACAAAGGTTCCGATTAAGTTGGAGGTAGTTTGTAAAATAGAACCTATACGGTAACATCCCGGAACATGCGCGTTGCTGTTGCTTCCAAAGCTTTCACATGCAAAACATAACGTAAAGTAGGTATATAATGTAGCGTTTCGTGTAAGATTCTAGTAATTACCACACGAGACACTTGACTGAGAAAAACATGGTTCAATGACTACAAAAGGCATAATTATTCAACACATACCCAATTAAGTAAATATTCTTTAATTACTTACTTAATTATCATACAAAAAACTATACTAAACTGATTGATACATCAAATGACCAGACAGCTATTTAAATCCCGGCTCAGATATTTAGTATCTCCATTCAACGTGGTGACGCAGCCAGCATTCAAGAATGTACCCCAGAATGCTGCATCCCAGACGGTGAGGACTTTTTAAATAAAGGACACTAACTTCGTTCGCTCTCAAAATAAGTAATTTAACCTCGTGTTCTCAATATTTTCCAATGCTGCTCAGTATATTTTCTACGTAGCGTGATGTTACGAGTATAGCCTCCTTCAAGAAATGGACTATTTGACACAAATATATTCGAGCCGGTAGTTCTTGTTACTGCATTAAACCAAACAAATAATCGAACTCTTCGGGTTTATAAAAGTTATTTACTGTTTTTTTAGTAAATAAAAATTAAATATCAATGTTCTTTTTGTTTAAGTAATATTGTTGTCCGGACTCGTTGCAGAAGTTTCATTTCAACAGACAAGTCAATAACATTATGTTACTGACCTTTTGAGGAAAAGATAAAGGTTAAGGACACATTCCATAATTCCTCTCCTTTTTAAATAGACTTCCAAAAAGGAGGAAGTTCTCAATTTGACTGAATTTGTTTCATATTTGTTATATCTTTCGACTGGGTGAACCGATTTTGAAATTTTATTTTTTAAGATAAGGTAAGATAAGATAAGATTCATTTATTTGTAGAACATGTGTTATGAGTATCACTACATATTGTACATAGGTACTACAGATATTTTTGAAGTTTTTTCAGCATCAACATGTTTAACCAAGAGTTTGGCACACCAATATGTTTGCTGTATTGTTTTACTTAAATAGGTGCTACATTGGCAATTACAAATTATTCTTGTAATTTCACACATAGTCAATAACTTCTAATGTCTACAAAAAATAAAATTGGGGAAATAAATGTCAGATACAATAATTATATTACAATTCAAGGTCAAAGTGTTTTGTCATTAAGAAAGTCCATAATATTATAATAGTATTTATCAATTAACATTGACTTGAGTGCATTTTTGAAATGGACTATGTTTCACTGCCTTATATTTTTGGGAACCTTATTATAAATTACTAGCTGATCGCCACAGCTCCGCCCGCGTGATTTAGTTTACTCGTTCCCGGTTCCCGTGGGAACACATTACCGGGATAAATATTAACCTATGTTACTCAGGGTCAATGTAGCTTTCCAATGGTGAAAGAATTTTTGAAATCGGCACAGTAGTTTTTGAGTTTATTCATTACAAATATACACACAAAAATACAAATCTTTCCTCTTTATAATATACGAGTACTAGTTGATCGCCTTATCTCCGCCCGCGTGATTTAGTTTACTCGTTCCCGGTTCCCGTGGAAACATTGCCGGGATAAAAATTTGCCTATGTTACTCAGGGTCAATGTAGCTTTCCAATGGTGAAAGAATTTTTGAAATCGGTACAGTAGTACTTGAGTTTATTCATGACAAACAAAAATACAAATCTTTCCTCTTTATAATAGTAGTATAAATGGTGCCATGTAAACTATGCTTTTATGCAGAATTATTATAATGCAGAAATAATTGTAATCTACTGCTTCCTGAGTAGTCCCATTTTAATTTGGTCCCATTCCGGTAATTTGGTCCCATTCCGGTAATTTGAAGTTGGTTTTTGTATTAATGTTTGATGTGGGTTTTAGAATGGACCCACATACCTCATTGTCAAATTAATAGCCCTTCCAACTCACAAATGGTCAGCAATAAAAGTTTATTTAATTCGAAGAGCGGAAGACTTGTTTCCTTTACAGCCTTCCACATATGCTAATAAGTATTGGTACCTATTGTGTGACTCCATAACTTTACTTCGCAGAATAGCTGTTTTATATACCGATGGGTCCTATGTATAAGGGCCAAAGTACAAAAATACAGTTTTACAGGAAAGTCTTTCAAAGCTTTAATTTGTTGCAATTTCTGATTGATAAAATCGAAGTTTACGAAACTTTGTTTGTTTGTTAAGACAACTATACTCCATATTTATAATACAATATTTATTTTATACATTTATTCGTTTTTTTAAACTGTACATCGGCCCTTTTACGTTAGTTTTTGTTAAAATTGTTCTATAATTATCTAAGGATTTGGTATTTAAACGTACTTCAATTTATTCCCATTTCATTTTACTAATTTTGCCTTTGTTCCGCCAAATATACTGAATGTATTTACTAACATATTTCATAATGAGCACCTATTTACACCTAAATACACCTAATTTTAAAAACAAGCATAAAATTATATTCCATTCTCTATATTTGGGGTTGAGACACTGGGGTCATGGGGTCCGAGTGCTCGCCGCCGCGTATAGAGACATTTCTAAACGCCTAATCGATGCTTCTCAGGACCAGAAGGCTGGCTATTTTCTGGCCCAAAGAATAAGTATCGCCATCCAACGTGGCAACACAGCCAGCATTCTGGGAACCTTCCCAGTCGGCAATGACGCGGAGGATTTTTTAAACGATATTTTGTATTGTAAATATTTTTAGTCTATAATTATCTAAATATCTTACTATCTCTTATTATAATTTTTGATTTTGATTGATTTTATGAGAAAAAAATTAAATAAGATTTACTATGAGCAAATTAGCATAATATACGTATAATGGCCAATGTACCACATTGGTCTTTGTACTTTTGTATTCATGTTACATACGCCTTTATATTTCAAGGAAAAATCGTGTTTCCAAGCAGAATTGTTTTTTTAATAGCTTATATGATTCATTATATCGGTAAAATGCGTTTAACATAACAAAGTTAAAATTGCCAAATTGTTAGTTTGGCTCTTACTTAGGACCCGTGGAGACATACCTTCACTAGCGGCCGCCCACGGCTTCTCCCGTGATAAATTAAATACTAAAAGCTTCCTCAAATACCACTCTGTCAATTAATGAAATCTGCATGAAAATCGTTTCAGTAGATTTTGAGTTTATCGCAAACAGACAGATATTGCCGCGGACTTTGTTTTATAAATATGTAATGATAGGTCACTCTTATATCGGGGTGGAATTTTTGTCACTAGTTTTCATGTGGACAACAGGAGCATCGAACATCTCATATCACAAGCTCTGCTTAGTTTGAGACTAGATGGCGTTGAGTAAATTGTCCTAACATATATTTAAACCAAAGAATTTAACATAAATTTCTTTGATTTAATCTAAGGTTCAAAAATGGTCATGTAAATACGCACACATCAAAATGCAAATCTCGTTTCCAACTATTAATTATTCTTTGCTCTCGGTCTACCCGCGTTCTAAATATCACTAATTAATATAATTAACAGTTGCGATATTAGAAGATACCTACAGACATTCAGTGGTAGGTAGTTATTAATGATTGCGATATTGGAAGCATCCAGTACACCACCCAGTAGCAGTTTACGTAACAGACAGTTCTGCTTGGCCTCGTCAAAGATTTCTAATCAATTTGTATGGAATACATAATTTGATTCTACGTCCTAACAGTTGAATAATCGTAGTACTATATTTAGATCTAGCTCTGAAAGAAGCCATTTCGATATTATAATAGATTAATGTACCATTTTATGTGGCAATATAGTCAGTATTCTGAGATCAGTGGGATCCGTCCCACTCTGCAGGGGAATTTTCTAGAATAACAAATGGAATACTATTCATGTCGGTATAAAAACATAGACTGCTTTTTTTCTGATGATCACACAGAGAATTTCCAGTGGCACCCGGCAGAACTTGGACTGCTAAGTTAACATCGGTCCTGGCTGTAGGCAGGTAGGTTCGGTTAACACAATGGTTATTGTTTTAATTTTGTTTTTGTTGCTCGGTAACGGTAATAGGTTCACCCCCTTTTACGTGAAACTAAGAAAACTAGTATACTTCAAAGATACTGAACGAATTTTCTTGCTATTTTCACAGATAGATTAAGCTGGTGGCAACATACCATACAGCAACATAGGCATAGTTTCGTCAAAATCGGGTGACAGGAAACTGTTATATTGTTATACCAGACGGACGGAGTTGTGGACCCAGTCGATACTCAATTTTATAAAGTGGAAACATTTGATTTATTATCTTTGCTCCGAAACTACTAATTTTAGAAAAAAAAATCCAATTCTATTCTTAGCGAGTAACACATGCTATATAACAGCAATGAATAAAGGTTGCAAAAATAGCATCACCTCCACCGTTACTTCGATTAGGAATTCGAGAGCATCAAGTAGTATTTTCAACCGACTTCCAAAAAAGGAGGAGGTAATATCAATTCAAGGGTTTTTTTTAAGTTTGTTACCTCATGTCTTCGGACTGGGTGGACAGATATTGAATTGTTTTTATATAGAAGCTTCTACTCCCCACTTCTCCTACTGGTCCCATTTCAATTTGGTTCAATTCTGACAACTATTTGGTTCGATTACGGTAGTTTGAAGTCGGTTGCTGAGTCAATTTTTGACTTGTATTTTTTATATATAATTATCTTGTTAACATCACAGCACTATACGAATATTATCCCTGACAATAAATTAATGTTTAAAAAAATATAGCTTATTTTTTACAAAAAAAAGTAATATGCGGCATCTCATATCTATGGTTGCTTATCAGTAAAGCCTGTTAAGGTATCATACCTTATTAAAGCCAATAAGGAAGACAAGGTAACTGCCTCTATATATACCTGAAATTAATACTCGTATTATTTTATACGAAACTTGTTTTTATTTATTGGACAACAATATCGATGTTTTTAAACCAACCCGCTTCATCTCTGTTTGAGTGGGTAATTAACACAATAATAATAAATGGCCATTTCCTGGTAGGCAAAAATAATATTTCGTTTCCAAGTCTTTTTTTTTAAATGCTACTGCGGCCGCTTCGCATTTTTATACCAACAGTACGTAATACTTTGGTTAATTTGATTTATATGTCGTTACATATTCATAACAGTAACAGGTTCGAAGTAAAGGGTTCTCGAGTGGTCGACCTTTGACGTACGGTCAGCATAACAATGTCAACTGGTGACAACTCGAGCGGAACGAAACCGATACTTGATAATGTGTTGAAACTCTTGTCATTTTGTACATATCTATATTAATATTATTAAGGGGAATTATTTGTTTATTTGCATTAAAAAGGTAAAAAGCCGGTCAAGTGCGAGTCGGACTCGCGCACTAAGACAAACTAGTGGTCGCCCGCGACTTCGTCCGCGTGATTATTGTTCCCGTCGCCGTATCATTATAAATTGTAGCCTATGTGTTATTCTGATGTATAAGCTATATTATTGTAAAGTTTCATCGAAATCCGTTCAGAAGTTTTTACGTGAAAGAGTAACAAACATCCATACATACAAAGAGGTCTTTGTCTGTATGGATTTTTTTTGATTTGATTGATTGAGTTGATTGCAGCTGGTCTTGAGTCTCTATTACCGTTCTTGATTTGACCTCGTTTTGACCTTGACCTTGAGATCAGAGGTCAAAGGTCAAGTTCATTTTATAAGTCTATGACCATGCTGAGTTGATTGCAGCTGGTCTTGAGTCTCTATTACCGTTCTTGATTTGACCTCGTTTTGACCTTGACCTTGAGATCGGAGGTCAAAGGTCAAGTTTATTTTAGAGGTCTTTGATCATGCTAAGTCGATTGGCGTTTACACTGAGTCTCTAGCTCTTACCGTTCTTGAGTTGAAAGTTGTTCACGGACGGACGGACGGACGGACTGACATTACTGTTGTATAAGAGATTTTCGTTTCGAAAACTCTAAAAAGGAAAAAATCACGTTCGTTGTATGGGAGCCGCCATAAATGTTTATTATATTTTGTTTTTTAGTATTTCTTGTTATAGAGGAAACAGAAATACATCATCATCATCCATTGAGCTTTTTTCCCAACGCAGTTGGGGTCGGCTTTCCAGTCTAACTGCTATTCGGCTGAACTTCGATATTTTTCGTGAAGCGACTGCCATCTGACCTCTACAACGGAAATATTTAAAAGTGCAATAGGGTCCTTGTTTAACCCTTCAAGCACGGAACCTTTAAAAGTAAAAAATAATGAGTGCGTTATATGCATCTCTGCCTACCCTCTCTGGGATATATATGATCAAAAAGTCTAAGTAAACACGTGCACTTTGCTAGTGTTCTATGTATTATCGAACTACAATCATTTCCTAGGTTTTTCAATCAAATTCAACCCACTAGTTTTTACCAAATACATTTAAATAATTAATAATGAAACATCGATTATTGTTTAAAAAACTAACGTAGTCAACCTGTTCAATCAACCTTAGAAAGGCTGAATAGTTTCGAGTAAATAAACATTTTTTGTTTTATTTATAATTTTGGACATTCTCACACGACGTTATCTAAATCAAATCAAGCTAATATAAGCTTGTGGTATGGGATCTAGACGACTGATAAACATACTTATATATTTCTAAATACATACATACTCGTATTATACATAGAAGACACCCAAACTCCGAAACAAATATAAGTGGATCACACTAATATTTGTTATTTAATTATTGTATTAAGTGGGTATCATGATCATCGTAGCCCCATTCGACGCCCACTGCTGCCCACACCTCCAAAGAGGGGGGAACTCAGCCCACTTACACTACGCTGGCCAGAGGGTTGGTATAGGGTGCAGAGTCGAGTTTTTCTTCTCTAAATATCTATATATAGAAATGGGGAATGTAATTTTTGTCCCCCCTTAGCTCTCGAGAACTGTTTATGCTCCAATGATGGTTATGCCCCTCTATGGATAGCCCTCGATCTGGAGCCAAGCCAAAAAAGGCAAGTCGAAAATTTGACCTAGCCCTAAGGGGTCAAAAGTTATATAGCTTAATGGATCAGTTGAATTTCTAGATTATGTTAAAACTTATTCAAAAAAGTTTAAGCAGATTGTTTAGCAGCTAAATCAAAATATATAAGTGATAAAATTCTCAATAGTGCAGACAAAGTTAAATCTACTTGGAAAATTATAAACGCGGAAAGAGGTCAACAAAAATTAAATGATAATAATTTTAAACTTAATATAAATGGTAAAATAACTACATCAGACTTCGAGGTCGCTAACGAATTTGAAATTTTTTTCTCCCGAATTCCTGTAGATTTGACAAAAACCACAGGCTCTTCAACCCCCATTGCAGAATCTTTGTTAAAAGCAAACGTTCCTTGTTGTAACGTTATATTTAAATTCAGTAAAGTTAACATAAACACTATCTTAAAAACTTTTAAATCTTTAAATATCAAGAAAACAGCTGACCTCTGGGGCATTTCTGTGTATTTAGTAAATTCTTTTATTGAAATGGTTGATCCTGAACTAGTAATAATATTTAATAATTGTGTTGATAGTGGTTTGTTCCCTGATTTAATGAAATCTAGTAAATTAATTCCCCTGTTTAAATCGGGTAGTACTTCAGATCCGTCCAATTTCCGTCCCATTTCTGTACTACCTACATTTAGTAAATTTTTTGAAAAAATTATTTAATCTAGCTAGCTTAATCAAATGCAAAATCACTTTAACGTTAATAAACTATTACATACTAAACAATTCGGTTTCACTCGTGGTCGGTCCACCACTGATTTAAATTAAAATTAAATTATTATTAGAGTGTATATACAGGGCCTGGGATGAGTCATATGATGCTTATGGTGTATTCTGTGACTTATCTAAGGCCTTCGATTGCGTTCAGCACCAGACTTTAATTAAGAAACTTGATCATTACGGATTCCGGGGAACGGCCTTGAATTTCGTTAATTCTTACTTAAGTAATAGGGTCCAGAAAGTAGTGATCAATGGTAAACAGTCACCTGGTTCTCCTGTAGCAATGGGAGTACCGCAGAGTTCAATTTTGGGACCTTTTCTTTTTCTAGTATATATTAATGATCTCCCTCACCTCATAAGAGACGACCACGAGTTAGTTTTGTCTGCTGATGACACTTCTTTAATATTTAAAGTTAAACGTGGACAGCGCGAACTTGACGATGTAAGCATTGCTCTCTCTAGGATAGTCCACTGGTTTTGTGCTAATAATTTATTATTAAATGAAAATAAAACTAAATGTGTAAGATTCACCTTACCTAATGTAAGACTTGTTAAAACCAGTGTTAAGGTTAGGGATGATATAATAGAATTGGTCGATGACACTGTCTTTCTGGGCATAACGTTAGACTCCAAATTGCAATGGGGGCCTCATATCGGGAAAATTTCGGCCAGGCTTAGTTCTGCAGCCTATGCTGTCAAAAAGATCCAACAACTTACAGACATTAAAACGGCGCGTCTTGTCTTCTTCAGCTACTTCCACAGTATCATGACATATGGCATACTACTGTGGGGTAACGCTGCCGACATTGAATGCATCTTTGTGTTGCAGAAGAGGGCTGTCCGGACTATCTATGGTATGGGAACTCGGGAGTCATTAAGAGATAAGTTTAAGCATATTAACATCCTTACAGTGTATTCACAGTATATTTATGAAATTTTATTGTATACCCACAAGAACAAAAGTAAATTTATGAAATTTAAACTTAAGAAATAAGGATAAACTGGCTGTTCCTAAATTTAGGCTTCATAAAGTGAGTAATTCTTTTGCGGGGAACTTTATTCGAATGTACAATACATTGCCAACCGAAACAGCAAATTTATCTGTCAATAAATTTAAAAAACTAATAAAAAGTAAATTGTGCCATAAAGCTTATTATAGTATTAATGATTTCTTAGATGACAAGGCTGCCTGGTTGTAACATGAATTGCTGCTTTCTAAATAACTTTGTATTAGATTTAAGATGAAATATTTTGAAAAAAGCCGAGCTGAGTTTCTTGAGGGCTCTTCTCAGTCTCGTTGCATTTTGGAAGCCTCGGCAGAGCCACCAACTTTTGACGAATCTAAATAATTTTCTAAAAATTTTGAAGATAATAAACGTTATTTTATTTTATTTTTTGTTTTTATTTTATAGGCTAAAACCTATGGCGTGGAGCGGCGCGAAGCCACCGTACTAGTTCTTTAATAAACATACTTATTTCTAAATACATACTAAATATACATAGAAAATACCCAAACTCCGAAACAAATATTTGTAGATCACACAAATATATTAGATTCGATCCCAAAGATACGTAATTAAAAACAAAAGTTAAATTAAAATCTTGAAATATTAATGAAGTAATTAGCCTTTATTTTTGTTATAATTATTTAAAATTGTGTTAAGTTTCGAAATACTCGTAAGTTAATTATGATATGTTCTGTTACGTCGCGTCGCTTGCGAAATTTTGGAGGTTTTTTTTAATACAATTTTGTTGTTATTATCACTTTTGTTTTGTTGTTTCCTGGACTTCAGCTGCATTGAGTGACCAAATATCATTGGTAGATTTTTCTAATGAGAAATATCGCCACCTGCCAATCATATTTATTTTTAGGTTCCAGACGCTCACTTGCAATACCGAACAATGCTTCTTATGTCCGAGACGCCCAGGACTTTAATTGGCTGTGCCATAGCGGCTGGCACGTAAGATTTTGTTGCCTTTCATTAACTTTAAATCGCAAGGCAACGAGTTTCAAATTAGTTTTTTTAAATTACAATATAGCTGATAGTTTTATTAAATTAATTCGGCCATTTTGGACATAACCCATTATAAATGTGCCCGGTGGCGGCAATAGGCTTGCCCCCTATTACGTGGGACTAAAAATACTGGCAAATTGTGGGTGTGTAATGCACCGCTGCCTACCCCTTCGGGAATATAGGCGTGATATGTGTATGTGTGTGTACTTATGTCAGTTCCACGTGGTAGGGTGGCAAGCCTGTTGCCGTTACCGGGCACTGTGGAATATTCAAAACCACTCTTTAATTCAAACCAACCTTCCTACAGTCAGGACAGATGTTACAGCATCTAAGAATCAAAGAATCAATTTCGTTTATTCAGTTTAGGCACATAAAGAGCACATATGAATGTCCAAATTTTACAATTTCATGTCAAGCAATATTATAAAAATACTAAATTGAGTACATATATAAATAAACCATTTGAAAATGATTCTTTCGCTGGTTCGGTAAGTTGGTTCTCCTGAGAAAATACCAGCAAGAAACTCAGGTAGATTATCCATTTTCTTATCTCTGCACTCCGAGCGAAGTGTGTTGTGGTTTCTTGGGCAATATTTATTCAACTTGAACCAACAAACACTTCATGAGATTATTGCGTTCAATCAAGCAAACAAACTTTATAATATTGGATAGAATCAGGCGTTACCTGGCGAAACTCCATGACAAAGTAATGGTAAGTAAGATGTTCAAACTTTTCAAAATAATTGCATCATTCTCGCAAAAATATAAGACATTAAAACGTCGACAATTGTTTCACCTCTAAACGAGGCATTCTCAAGACTGTCTCAGAGAGAACAGCCAACTTTATAATACTCGTAGTATACGTTTCAATAGTAACTTTGTTGGTACCACGTAAAAGGTAACTACCCTATTGCCGTCGACAGGGTACTTTTATGTTTAAAATACACGTTAAACATTGAAACAGACTTCAAATTACAGAAATGGGACCAAATGGTTGTCGGAATGGGACTAAATGGTTGTCGGAATGGGACCAAATGGTTATCGGAATGGGACCAAATGGTTGTCGGACTGGGACAAAATGATTGTCGGAATGGGGCCAAATGGTTGTCGGAATGGAACCAAATGGTTGTCGGAATGGGACCAAATGGTTGTTGGAATGGGACCAAATGGTTGTCGGAATGGGACCAAATGGTTGTCGGAATGGGACCAAATGGTTGTCGGAATGGGACAAAATGATTGTCGGAATGGGACAAAATTATTGTCGGAATGGAACCAAATGGTTGTCGGAATGGGACCAAATGGTTGTCGGAATGGGACCAAATGGTTGTCGGAATGGGACCAAATGGTTGTCGGAATGGGACAAAATGATTGTCGGAATGGGGCCAAATGGTTGTCGGAATGGGACCAAATGATTGTCGGAATGGGACCAAATTAAAGTGAGACCACTTAGAAAGTAGTAGTTTTCAAATTAATAAAAAAAATTATCGGTTTACCCAGTCCGAAGATATGAGGTAACAAATAAACAGTCGAATTGAGAAGTTCCTTCTTTATTGGAAGTCGGTTGAAAATACCTGACTCATAGCGAAATATGGCTAGTAGCAGGTATACCTCTGCCTATGGATAACTTATCATAATTTATTTTTAAATGTACATTTATTATAATATAAAGTCATCTCGTTATTAAACTTTCGCTTTCTTTACACTTAACAGTGAGAGTGGTTTATGAAAATTTCATTTATTATTTAATGAAGTTTATAACAAAAGACATCAACGCGCTGTGTGTGACGATATTTGTTATTTTAATTGATGTAATATCTTAATGTACTCATACACTTACATATTTTATGATTCAGTACCAAAGACATCAACGAGCTCTGTCCATCACGTATTAATATACAAATATGTACTTAAACATCACACTTGACGTGAAGTGTTATACATTTTATTAGTAAACTTTCCTAAAAATAGTTCCAATAACATAAATTCAATTTTGTACAAATCCTATGTATACTCGTAATTTATGTATTACTAGCGGACCCGACAGACGTTGTCCAGCAGAAAAAAAAAAGAACCAAATTGTCGATCTAATCCATTCTCGAATCCCCTTGAACACACAAAAAAAATCATCAACATCGGTCCAGCCGTTTAGGAGGAGTTCAGTGACATACACACGTACAGTAGAATTATATATATATAAAGATAATTGAAAGGAAAACTATGAACCTCATTTCACGAAAACTGCGCGGACGGAGCAGTATGAAATTTCGTTCACTTATAGTTTATATAGAGGAGGAGTGAATGGAGCAATTTTTTTTTTCTTTTAATACACGTATATATTTTTGGACATTCTCACACGACGTCATCAAGCCCAATTTAAGCTAATACGTATAGGTCACACTATAAGTTTTGCGTAAATTAAAAAAACAACATGTTAAAACCAAATATTATGTTTATTGCTTTTCAAAATACTCTCCTTAACATTTTAAACATTTTTTCATGCCATCGAACTATTTTTTTAAACAGGAGGACCACAGATCTGAAGGCATGTTTTCTATGTGCTGATTGAACGCTATCATTGCCTCTTCGGAGTTGGTAAAAGTGAAACCTCTCATCAAATCTTTGATTTTGGGGAAAATACAGAAATCACAGGGTGCTTGGTCGGGGCTATGCGCCCCGGGTGACGAGTTGTACTTTTTCGGAAGCTAAAACTGACTTTGTTTTGTTGGCCGTGTGTGAAGAAGCGTTGTCATGATGTAGGAGAACGCGGCTTTTGGGTCGTCTTTCGCGAACTTTTCCTAACACCCTGGGTAAACAAATGGTAGAATACCACTCGGCATTAACACTCTTTTGATCTTCAAGTGGAATTGTACAGATGGGACCCGTAGCTGAGAAAAAAAACGCGATCATTTTTTTACCAACGTTTGTCGCCTGCCTCACTTTTGTTGGTTTGTTCTCCCTCCATTCACAGGATTGTTGTTTTTGTCGGGTTCAAAACAATAAATCCACGTTTCGTCTCCTGTGACAATGTCATAAACAGCATTAGAATGTCCGTGGTCGTACTTCAGTAGCATCTGTGAGCACCATTCCACGCGAGCCCGCTTCTGCTCCGCTGTCAGTTCATGAGGGATCCAACGACAACAAAGTTTCCGAACTTTCAATTCTTCGTGTAAAATTTTCTGGATTTGACTCATACCAATCCCCAATAGTCCTCGAATTGTCTCATAGGTAATCCGTGACGGCATTTGATGGCTGCCCTTCACGAAATTCGTCATGTAAAGAAACTCGACATCTCTCAAATTCAGCAAACCATCGCCTGACGGTGCTCAAACAAGGTGCTTCTCTCTCAAAAGCATTTTGAAGACGAGCGGCACAGTCTTGCGGAGAGAGAGAACTTTTAAAATCATAAAAAGTCATCGCTCTAAAATCTTTTCGACTTAATTCCATTTTCGTTGCATACGTAGAACTTTGATTTGTAATAAAAAATAATTGACAAATGATTTCCCGCCAATTGTTTTTTTTTTTTATTACTAAGAAGGTTGCAACGTTTAAAAAAATATAACATTACAACAAAAATATTCCGATTAGCTAGAAGTGCAAAACTTTTAGTGTGCCCCATGTACTTAGGTATGTTTTACCTTAATAGTAGGTACTTTAAACCTGGTTGAATTTCCCTGGTAGTCCACTAGTACTTGTAAATACGAGTATTCACCTAATATAGTCCGAGACGCCCAGGACTTTAATTGGCTGTGCTACAGCGGCTGGCACGTAAGATTTTGTTGCCTTTCATCAACATTTAATCGCAAGGGTTTAAATTTCAAAACTACAATATAGCTGCTAGTTTTTAATAAAATCATTCTGTCATTATAAATGTACCTGGTGACGGCATTGCATAGGCTTGCCCCCTATTACGTGGGACTAAAAATACTGGCAAGTTGTGGGTGTGTAATGCACCTCTGCCTACCCCTTCTGGGATATTAAAGTGATATGTGTGTGTGTGTGTATAAAAACACGAAAATATTATTTCTTTATTGAACAAATATATTTGATTGTATATCACATCCAATACTTGTGCATACATAGTTCAAACGAATTGCAGTTAGACTGCAAAGCCGATCCCAACTGAGTTGGGCAGAAAATGCAGTTACGGAGTCTATTGAATGTAAACATACAATCAAATCTTTCCTCTTTATAACATTAGTACCAATAATAATCAATATGTTAGGACAAATACATACATATTATACATAGGAACCATCCAGACTTCGCATATTGCACAAAAACACATACAAGGGGCACACTAAAAGTTTTGCACTTCTAGCTAATCGGAACTATTTGAATTTCGAATGTTATATTTTTTTTAACGTTGCAACCTTCTTAGTAATAAAAAAAAAACAATTAGCGGGAAATCATTTGTCAATTATTTTTTATCACACATCAAAGTTCTACGTATGCAACGAAAATGGAATTAAGTCGAAAAGATTTTAGAGCGATGATTTTTTATGATTTTAAAAGTTCTCTCTCTCCGCAAGACTGCGCCGCTCGTCTTCAAAATGCTTTTTTGTTTGAGCTTGTTTGAGCACCGTGAGGCGATGGTTTGCTAAATTTGAGAGAGGTCGAGTTGCTTTACATGACGAATTTCGTGAAGGGCGGCCTTCAACTGCCGTCAACGAAAATAATGTCGCTACTGTTAAGCGGTTAATTGAAGAAAACCCGTGGATTACCTATGAGACAATTCGAGGACTATTGGGGATTGGTATGAGTCAAATCCAGAAAATTTTACACGAAGAATTGAAAGTTCGGAAACTTTGTTGTCGTTGGATCCCTCATGAACTGACAGCGGAGCAGAAGCGGGCTCGCGTGGAATGGTGCTCACAGATGCTACTGAAGTACGACCACGGACATTCTAATGCTGTTTATGACATTGTCACAGGAGACGAAACGTGGATTTATTGTTTTGAACCCGAAAAAAAACAGCAATCTTGTGAATGGGTGTTTGAAAATTAGAACAAGCCAACAAAAGTGAGGTAGGCGAGAAACGTTGGTAAAAAAGTAACGCGTTTTTTTTCTCAGCTACGGGTCCCATCTGTACAATTCTACTTGAAAATCAAAAGAGTGTTAATGCCGAGTGGTACTCTGCCATTTGTTTACCCAGGGTGTTAGAAAAAGTTCGCGAAGGACGACCCAAAAGCCGCGTTCTCCTACATCATGACAACGCTTCTTCACCCACGGCCAACAAAACAAAGTTATTTTTAGCTTCCGAAAAAGTACAACTCGTCACCGATCCTGCGCATGGCCCCGACCTAGCACCCTTTGATTTCTGTATTTTCCCCAAAATCAAAGATTTAATGAGAGGTTTCACTTTTACCAACTCCAAAGAGGAAGTGATAGCGTTCAATCAGCACGTAGAAAACATGCCTTCAGATCTGTGGTCCTCCTGTTTAAAAAAATGGTTCGATCGCATGAAAAAATGTTTAAAATGTTAAGGAGAGTACTTTGAAAAGCAATAAACATAATATTTTGGTTTTAACATGTTGTTTTTTTAAGTTACGCAAAACTTATAGTGTGACCTATACGTATAGATATAGTCTGCGTCGGCATAGTTGAGGCGAGCGACGGGGAATGTTCGCGCCAAGGACATAGCTCGATAATGAGACTACCTACTGTTTTATTTATATGTATACTAGCACATGCCCACGGTTTGGCCCGTTAATCAAAAGCTGTTAATTTTTAATTACAACTAGTGAAAAAAAATATTAGGGTTCCCCATAAAAACACGCACAAGGGGTTCCGTACTAAAGTAGCAAAAAGTTATGTTTGTTGTGTGGAAGCCCCCTTAATTATTTATTATATTTTTTATATTATTTGTTGCCATACTAGAAATACATCATCTGTGAAAATTTTAACTTTCTGACTATCACGGTTCATGAGATATAGCCAGGTAACCGACGGACGGACAGACAGCGAAGTCTTAGTAATAGGGTTCCCGTTTTATCTTTTAGTTACGGAACCCTAAAAATCTCATAATGAAACAATTGTTTTAAATAAAGCAACACTTATGCCAATTTTCAAGAAGTTCGAATAATAAAAAGTAGCCACTAGCTGATAGTATTTAAGACATGTACAGACATGTACTTAATCCAGATGGTACATATACCCAGCACTTTTATGTTGCCCTTGAAGTGTGTATAATCTCCTTAAGCTTATATATCAGGAATGCTCCTTTAGAATAGAATATTGCTCATACAGTTGCAATGCGCATTGCCTTATACTGTGTGTATTTTATAAGATTATTAATTAAACATCGTTACAACTAGGTAAAAGGTTGTTTTGTCCTTGATTCTACATCTCTCATTCTCCAACTCCTAACATTTCACCCTAAGCTGAGCTTATATATCTATTTATTTAATACGACCATTTTGTCTGTACGTCCGTCGCATTTTTCAATTATAATTAATAATACATACATTTGCTAGAAATATTAAAATATGCTTTATTTTTTTTATATATTTGAGGCGATAGAAAGTTCGCTGGGATAACTAGTATATTTAATACGACAATTTGTCTGTCTGTCCGTCCGTCGCGTTTTTCAATTATAATTAATAATACATACATTTGCATGAAATATTAAAATATATATATATATTTTTTTATTTTTTTATTTTTTTTATATTTGTTGCGATACAAAGTTCGCTGGGATAACTAGTATCTGTGAAAACCACAAGAAAAGCAATCATTATCATAATCGGTGAGCACTTAGCCACGAGCCCCTCCTTAGAAACTAATAACTGGTTGAGTGTGCGTTTATTTATATACTTGTACTAGTTACGAAGTTCGTCGGGACGAACTTCGTAACGCATTTTTTTTTTCATAAGAACTATCGTGACCAAGTGAATGTGAATGAAAATGTATGTATATTTTAATGCTACATTATTAAAAGACCAAAATGTTTGTCGTGTATACACCCGACTTCAAACTACCGACATGGGACCAAATACCTGTCGGAAAGGACCCAGGTTGAAATGGGACCAAATACCTGTAGGAAAGGAACCAGGTTGAAATGGGACCAAATACCTGTTGGAAAGGAACCAGGTTGAAATGGGACCAAATACCTGTCGGAAAGGAACCAGGTTGAAATGGGACCACTTAGAAAGTAGTAGCTTTCGATTAAAAAACAAATGATATCGGTTCGCCCAGTCCAAAGATATGAGGTAACAAACATACAAAAACTAACATCCCAAAGTCGGTTGAAAAAGAAAATATTTGATTGCTCAATTTAATTGATGATTGAACTACTGAACCGATTTTGGGAATTCTTTCACAGTTAAGTAGCTACATTATTCCCAAGTAACATGACTACTTTTTATCCCTATATAGCTTTGATCAAAAATACCTAGATGACCGATCAGTGCTTTAAAAACGGCACCACTTCACCTCGGTCATTGCACACCTGCGCGCTTCAACCGCGCGCCGTACTAAGTTCCTACTCCGCTTGCTGACTCTCGAGGGATGCGACAACGGCGCTGTACATGGCACACCTGCGCGCTTCAACCGCGCGTCGTACTAAGTTCCTACTCCGCTTGCTGACTCTCGAGGGATGCGACAACGGCGCTGTACATTGCACACCTGCGCGCTTCAACCGCGCGCCGTACTAAGTTCCTACTCCGTTTGCTGACTCTCGAGGGATGCGACAACGGCGCTGTACATTGCACACCTGCGCGCTTCAACCGCGCGCCGTACTAAGTTCCTACTCCGCTTGCTGACTCTCGAGGGATGCGACAACGGCGCTGTACATTGATGCGCCGTATTCATTATTACGAATTATTTCTATGTCAACCATCAATGTACAATCTTGTTTATTTTATAGATGGTTGTAGTAATATTTACCTTAATAGTATTCGAGTGCCAAGATTCCGCGTTGAATCCAATATCTATAGTATTTTCGATCTAAGATTATTCCCAAGTAACATGACTACTTTTTATCTCTATATAGTGTATTCCCGTAGAAATCGGGAACGAATAAATTATGTCACGCGGATGGAGTCGCTGTAAAATTAGTTAGTTGAGCGAAGCGAGCCGAAGGCGAGCGGAGCTCCCATGGAGCAGGTTAAATGTAAAATGTTCGTTTCTCAGCAACCTCTTGACCGATAATTAAAATTAATTGAAATCAGCTATTAGTTTTCACCTAAATTAATAGCTGATTTCAATTAAGGTCGCGACGAAGCTCAAATATTCAATTTAAATACAAAAAAAAAAAAAGTTACGCTTCGCTCAATACGAAGCCGCGCACTGTTTACAGCAGCGAAGCTTTACCTAGTATAATACATTACGTAAGTCTCTAATCTACCTAATGACTTCTATTTCTCCGCGGGGGTAGACAGAGGCAGGTTAAAAGCCACCTATTGGTTGGTAACATTCAACCAAGAATTCAATCCACTCGTTCACCTTGGTACGTAATTTTATATTTAGGTACAAATTTACCATTTTTTTTTATCAAATCATGTACGACACAGGTTTGTCTACATTTCAAGTTTAAAACTAGTTATGCCTATAAAAAACTCGTGTCGAATCGAAACATAATTAATGTCAAATAGCCTTATTATATATTATAGGTAGAATAATTATTCATCTGTTTGTTAATCACAAAAATATATGTAGCTATATTACAATATACAGACAGACAGACATACATCACACCTATATCTCTGAAGGGGTAGGCAGAAGTGCACAACACACAGTGATATTCTAGTGATACATTAAAGGATCAATAACCATTCTTCATGTTATCTTCTCTATATATAAAAATGAATCCCTATTTCCCTTGGTCACGACATCACGCGTGAACGGCTGGACCGATTTCACTTATTCTTTTTTTTGTTGTGTTCGTAATTATCAGGAGAAGGATCTTATGGAAGAAAAAAAAGTTATGCGGAATATTAGAAAAATGAATGCGGTACGAAGTTCGCCGGGACAGCTTGTTACTATATAGAAATGGGGAATGTCCCCCTTAGCTCTCCAGAACTGCTTATTCTCCAATGGTGATTGACCCCTCTATGGATAGTCCTCGATCTGGAGGCAAGCCAAAAATCAAAAATTTGACCTAACCCTAAGGGGTCAAAAGTTATAGGTCAAAACCTATGGCGTGGTGCGGCGCGAAGCACCGCGCAAGACACCGTACTAGTACTATCTATATATTTAATACGACAATTTGTCTGTCTGTCTGTCCGTCCGTCGCGTTTTTCAATTTACATACATTTGCATGAAATATTAAAATATTCTTTTTTTTATTTATTTTTTATTTTTAGGCGATAGAAAGTATTCTTTTTTTTTCAACCAACTACTTCCAAAAAAGGAGGAGGTTCTCAATTCGACTGTAATTTTTTTTTATAGTTGGTTTGGACTTCGGACTGAGTGAACCGATTTAGAAATTTCCCATTTCAATTTGGTCCCATCCCGACAAATATTTGGTCCCATTTTAGTAGTTTGAAGTCGGTTGCTGTGTCAGTTATTTGGTTATACATTAAAAACGCACAGACTCGGATACAAACTTTTGTAGATCACACAAAGTTTGTCGCAACCGGGAATCGAACCCAATACTCCAATTCCGAAAGCGAGTGTATGTACTATCACAGATATAAGAATACTATACTAGTACTGGTACTATTTACTACGAACATCGAAGCAGGCAGTCACCCAACAAGAAAAATGTCGGAAGTATGTTTACAATTTATAATAGTTTATATTTAATTTCAAACAAGACGTCAGACATTAGTTAAATATGACACAATGCGAGTACAATAATGATTTAATAGTCATTGTTCCTTCAATTGTAATAATCACGCATACGATAAGTTGTATACAAAGTATCAAAATACAAAATAACTACTGGCCGAGGTCGTGGACCACCCAGAAGATTCCACCCAGAAGATTCCACCCAGAAGATCCACCCAGAAGAAACCTTTGTATAATGAAAACTATACTCAGTTCTGTATCAGAGTGTATTTTATCTATCTATTATATATATCATCATCATCATCAGCCCACATAAGTCCACTGCTGGACATAGGCCTCTCCAATAACACGCCACCTCCTCCGATTTTGGGTCAATTTCATCCACCCAACGCTCGCTATACGACTAATGTCGTCGCTCCACCGAGCCTCGGGGCGTCCCACGCTACGCTGGCCGATTCGCGGTCTCCACACAACCTGCTTGGTCCAGCCGTTGTCGGTTCTGCGAGAGATATAACCGGTTCATTGCCACTTTAGCTTGCATATGCGCTGGGCAAGCAAAGCCCTTTCCATGGCTCGCTGTGCGACATGCAGTTTGTAGACCAGTTTCACTGTAAGTGTCCACGTCTCGGCCCCATAGGTCATGATAGCCTACATATAGATTTACAGCATTCCGTGCCTTGGAGACCACGTTGTAGCGTCGGTCCCGGTTGTCATACAAACTACAATAGTTGTCAGGGGTATTTGGAGCCCTAAAACTAAATCCTCGTGGTCTAGCTACAGAGCTTCGATATCGCCTAAGGGTTGTGGAGGTCAAATGGCAGCCACGAGAAATATTGTAGTTCAGCCGCATTGCAGTTATACTGAAAAGCCCACCCCAACTGGGTTGGGAACAGGCTCGATAGATGATCAGTGTGAGTCTGAGGTCCAATTTGTAGTTTAAGTACTTTTGTATTATATTAGCTACACTAAAATTGAACCCGTGGGTTATCCTTACGAGGGCGTACCCGGGGTGCCTGGTAATGGACGTTTAAGTGGACATAAAAACAGTAACAGGCTTAATGGCATCAATCAAACAAAGTCTTTATCTCCGAAGGGGTAGACAGAAGCTCGTATTTCGCTCACGTTTCGCTAATTACTTCGGAAACTCCACGTAATATGTGGCGAGCCTATTGTCGTTTCCAGCAGCAGATACTGCCCAGATGTTCGAACCTGGAACCTCCAAGGTCTGGAGTTTTAATCTCATATTCAACTAAACCAATCACGGCACAAAGGCAGTATGAACAACTGAGCAACGACAGTTTGCCTTTAAAAAGGTCTTTTAAGAAAGTTTCGTACAAGACAACAACTATCTTTAATCACTATCACTTAATCGATAATTGCAAATAATTTCTAATTGCTAAACAATTAAATACATATTATTCCTCTGTAAAGTCAAATTACATAACATGTATGGCATATAAATACTTCATGTGTACTATTCTTCGGCATGTGTACTATTCTTTAACTACCTATTTACTCGATGTAATTTACGGTTGCATGCATTAGACAAAGAATTCTAAGTTTTGTACAATATTTCAACATCTCCGGGGTGGTATTCCTCTCCCTGCAAGCAGTGCACCTGCTGACGAACGGATGAGGAGGCTCAGGAAATTTCCAGTGCCTGAATACAGCAATACGCTACTCGTACTGGTTTTTGCATACCTCTCGGGAATATATGGGATATGTACTCGTATTAATAAAATGGCAACGGGTTTAAAATGTTTTTCCAAAATTACAATATACTCGTAGCTCCTACTTTTTATTAAATTAATTCGGCCATTTTGGACATAACCTATTATAAATGTGCCCGGTGACGGCAATAGGGTTGCCTCCTATTACTTGGGACTAAACATACTGGCCAATTATGGGTGTGTAATGCACCTCTGCCTACCCCTTCGGGGTTATAGGCGTGATGTGTGTGTGTGTGTGTATTAATAAATATTAAATATTCCGTTTGTAATAAAAGTTAGTAGTAAAAAGTTGCAGAATTATCTCACAAATTATTGTTCAATGTACTTAGTAAAGAAACCCAACGTAAATTACAAAGTAAACTAATATAAACAATACTATTTACACTTACTAAAAACTATACTATACACATTAAAATCTACACTATATACAGGCGTCGAAACTCCTCCGCCTCGTCGCCGACTGGCAATGTTCCCAGACGGCTGGCAGCATTGTCACGTTGTATGGCAATGCTTATTCTTTGAGCTAAAAAGTAACCAGCCTTCTGGTCTTGAGAAGAGTAGATCATAAGTTTTGAGATGGTTTTAAAGAGTCCGCGAGCGCTCGGACCCCAAGGTCCCAGCGTCTCTACCCCAAACGTCTCAAATAAACTAGAGTTATAACTGATTTATAAACATACTTTTAAACACTTGTAAATGCATAACTACACTCGAAAGCAAGGAATCCGGGTCACTTCCAAAATTCTAAAAATCTCGCGAACTAAGAATGCAAGCCCAATAAAATAAATTTTGTTTAATAGACAATTAAATACTCCTTAACTTAAGATACTGAAACTTCTTAATTATTTTAAAGTTATGTCATAAAAAATCCAAAAATGAAAATGGGAGACTTTTGAAGGTGGAACTTGGATTTCGTAAAATTACTGCATTTGTTTTTGCTGTTGTTTCTATCTGTCTGTCATTCATATACGAGTATAAGTAAACAATTTTGATAGTGTTCAGTATCAGTATTTATTATTAAAGCTCATGTCGCTTACACCTGAGGAATCCACTAGAATACTCACAATGATGGAAACCTAGCCAGCTTTCCAGTCTGAACTTCAATATTTTCCGACTGCCATCTGACCTCCATAACCCTTAGGCGATATCGAAGCTTTGTAATTAGACCACGAGGATTTAGTTTTAGGGCTCCAACTACCATAGATCATGACTGCCATAGACCGGGACCGACGCTACAACGTGGTCTCCGAGGCACGGAATGTTCAAAGTTTTCTATCTGACCTCCACAAATACCCGTATCCGACTGCATTGGTGTTCGTATAACAACCGGGACCGAGGGCTCCGAGGCACGGAAGGGTCTCAATCTCTTAAGAAATGGTCAATAATCCTAAGACCGGCCTGACTATATGTTGCTTAAGCTGCGCAACGGGTTAACCTACTCGGTTACCACTAAGCCCGTAGCCCCTCCCTACCAGACCCTACGACCTCAGACTCACACTAAGTCCATGTAAACTAAAAAAACAGAATTTCTTAAATTTAATTATGAAGTTATTAACGAACGAAATAATTAACAAGTGGTGCATAATCAAACAGAGAAATCGCAAAACAAATTGGAGAGAAATTTCGACTGGAACTTTACCTAGCAAATATAATGATTATGACGATTATATTAGTAACCAGTTTGTTACCCAACGCGATCCGGACGCACAGATGAGATCCTCGGGTATCGTAAAAGTTACAATTTTAATGATTACGTATGAGTTATGGAAATAAAAATCATAATAATATATACATTACGAAACTCGAACAAATTTACTAGGCTGTATCATAACAACGACGCTTTCTTGAATACTACTTTAAAAAAAAGTTTATGAAAAAATAATGACAAACAATTTTCTCTTACAATTGTGACTTACCATTTTAAATATAGAATGTAACCACCGCGTACTGTCAAAGTTCCCCATCCTTTACAAGTATAGGTATAACACAAAGTATATTTTTGTTTTTAATTATTTATTGAACAAAACTGTTATTCACATTATTCACAACATCACATGCGAAGTAAATCCGTTGCACATTGGAATTTAAAAAAAATACTGACACTAGTTTGACAACACGCGAAATAAAAAATAAAAAGTCGTGTTCGTATTTCAAGTTTCGGCGGGAAACGTTAACTCGCGCGGACTGCGCGCCACAGACTGCCAATATGGCGGGTGCTTTTTTGACGGTTCACACGAGTCGATTCACTTTCTACGACCTTACGGCGTATACGACTAGTAATTAAGCATACAGATTTACGTAACCTGCCGATGCAACCCATGACAAAATTCAATTTCAGTCAATAATCTTGAAACTTTAATAACAAGACCACTAAAACACACTAAACTCATAGTAGTGTCAATATAGGTTAACCGATGTTCTTCTGACGATTTCGAGGTAAGTATCATAAATGCTATCATAAAATACTCTTTTTTGTACACAAAAAAGATAGTCACAACAAGCAGCCTTATCGCTAAAGAGCAATCCCTTCCTTCCAGACAACCTCCGGATGGAAAATCCTGTAAGAAATCATAGAGGCTTTGTTCAATTCAGCCCTAAGAACGACTCCTAGTTTTAGCCGGCTGTAACATTTGTTAATCAGATTTTAATAACAAATAGATGATTTAAACTACATGACTCACTGACATTGATAAGTAGGAATTCTCTGATACTTAAGTGAGGTCGCAGAGTTAAATAATTAATACTAATGATAATTTAACACCTAAACTAATTATGACTCTCTAACACGATTGCAAACGAGGTTGTAAACCATCTGACATCCTCAAACACTGCAGCAAAATGGTCGTCTGTCCTTTTTGGTTTACAACCACGTTTTAAATTGTCTAATTCGATGTTTAAATTTATTTATTATGTAGCTATAGATCGATCCTACGATAGAAACTGCGCCACTGAACCAAACCTTCTTTACTATGCCTTCATTATCATTGAACTAACATAGCTGACTAGCTGGACGGCCGGTAAAACGATTGTCAACCTACTTACATAAAAGGTTTTTAATTTAGATCCTACCAACTAACAATCTCCTCTCTACCTATATTTAATTTAATATGCTTCCACGTATATCAGTATGTAGGACCCGCCATTCTCCATGTAGGCCTTCAACATGTCCTAGATCACTCGTGACTAGACAGGTTTTAAACGCTTCAAGAATGCTACCAAACTTGACACACAACTTACATTAAAAAAATGTATTAAGTAGGTACCTACCCAAGTAAGTATAATAATTTAGTTGCTTACACATCATCATCATCATCAGGCAGTTGACGGCCACTGCTGGACATTATCACAACTTTGTCCCCGAAAGGATAGGCGGAGGCATAAATATTTATGACTTGCGGACGCCCGTGACTCCGTTCGCTTGGAGTTTTGATACGTCAAACATCCGCTGCATATAAATTGTTCGTAAAGGTGGGCGTCGGATGTTTGCAGCATACGGCACGCGACAGCTGCGACAAGGTGACAGTGACATCGCCAGTCTACTCGTTGGACAACGAGTAAACTTCGACCTTCGAAAGAGTAGACTCGAGACTGGCATGTCACTGTCGCTTTGTCGCGTGCCGCATGCTGCAAACATCCGACGGCCACCTTTAGAGTTGAGTATTTATGGAACATTTTTCCCGAGGGACTTCCAGAGCTTGAAACCAAAGAGAAATGGAACCAAAAGTATAGAATGTTCTTTACTTTACTTCTCTCCCAGCATAGTCATTAGTCAATAAATACTTCTACGAGGTTGACACGCCAGCGTGTCGGAAGTGGCGCGACCTCGTGATTAATTGCTCCGGCGCGGGTCAATAATATTTAGGCTAGTCAGAACAAAGTTATCTAGTATCAAACTAAACACAACTATTTAACTGACACATACATTTCAAATAATAATACATAAATAAATTAATTAAATATTTGTTAAACTATGAGTAGGTTTATTTTAGTTTACCTTTGTTACTTTATATTATAATAAAAGAATCTATCATTTTTTTTTTTGGTTAGTCAATTGGGTTTTAGTTTCAGGAGTGGCGCTTATGGTATACGCCCTCTCCTGGAACCGTTTGCAAGTCGATTGTTTAGTTAGTGAAGTGTTTAGATGTTATGTGCCGTTAGAGTGTTTTAGTTGATTTACGATATAGGTAATCTGGTGGAGGAGTGAGTTAAGTGTATCTGGGGCAGTTATAAATAAGGTGGTTGAGGGTTTGCGAGATTATGTTGGTGGGAAGTTCGTGGGGTCATGATGAGTAGGAAGGAGTTGCTTGGTTAGGTTAAAGGTTTGTGAGATTGTGCTGGTGCAAGGACAGCTGAGGTCGTTGTTTAGGTTTAGTTGAGTAGGTTAGGTGGGACATCCGCTTTTGTGTGTGGAAAAGTTACAGGGGGTCAGTACTTTCCACACACTCCCTTAGTCGCCTCGTACGACATCCACGGGAGGATATGGGTTGGGGCTATTCTATTCTGCCGGCCACCTAACCTTGCATAATGCGGTGTCATTTTTTTTTGCTTTTAAAAAAAACTCTTCTTAGAGGAACTTGTCTGTCTGGATGAGATGCACCACCGATGATAAGACGGCCGAGTGGGAGGGGGAGCGTACCCTGCCCGTTGAGTTCTGCAGTCAGTGGCCGGCGGCAGTCAAGGCGCCGCAGACTCATTTACGACGCCCAGGACCATCGAACTCCATGATCGAGGCCTGTGGACGGCGTGGTAGCCACCCTCACCTACGCGGGATAAAACCAAACTCAACGACGAGGGATTTTCATTCCGACCAAATCCCCGAAGAGGCCACCCAGGTGGCCAAAGTCTAATGGTGCAAACCCTCTGGTGCACACCAGAGACGCCCGCAGCAATGGACATAGAAGAGGCCGCGATTTGCGGTATGAAAAAAAATAGCTATCGATAATCTATTGTACGTGGCGGTAGTTACAATAGGCTTCCCCCTGATACACAGGGAAACCTTTTGAGTATGTACTTGGGGTGCCTGGCAATGGCCACGGGCTAAAAAGAAGGCTTATTACGTGTAAAATTCACAAAACTGCCATAATGTTAGCGTTTAGTGCATCTGTGCCTCCTCGGGTTAAACGAGATTATAATGTCAGACAGACAGACAAACATGCATCACTCCTGTATCCTCGAATTGGTAGGCAGAGGTGCATTACACACCCACGTAATAGGGGCAAGCCTTAACCATTCTGTAATTCAATAGAAAATGCCATTTAAACCAAAATTCCAACTGGCTGAACAGGTCTCACATTCCACCATAATAAAATAGTATCACTGCAGTCCGAGCGAGATATGTATGTGAAATATGTCTATGACCTATACAACAATAGTTTTGTATAATAATTGTTTAATTGACCGAGCGAGCGAAGCGTCTCAGTTTTAACTTGAGGAACTTGGCCGATTTGGCGTTGTTGGTATGTGTGTCAGTTCCGGTGTACAGGCATTTTTCAGCAATTTTCATGAAATTTGGCACAAGTGTTCTTTGTTGCAAGGCGCAACTTTTGTCGAAGCAATTTTTCGATTGGGGGAGAAATGGGAGGAAATGCGAAAATAACTTGAGGTCTACTGTTCACAGAACCACTAGTTATTAATTGTTCGCTATAAACAATACGTTCGTACAATATGTTCTTGTTATTTCCGCTCTCACATAAAATGCGAAAGTTAAATGCGAAAAATTTGCAAATCTGTCTGGAAACTTTGTCACTAGGTCTGATGATGCGGAAGAAATGTTTGAAATAAATATAAATATACGTTTTAGTTTTAGACTTTACTGTCTGTTTATCTGTCTCCAGGAAAGGCTTTTCTAGATTATTTGCAACATTCTATCACTACTACGTCCGTATTAGTCCATTGGCAGGCACGCCATTAATGACAAGCGATAAAGTTTTTAGAGGACGTCACCGATCACCAGAAAAAAAGTATAGGGCTATAGGTACCTATTATGACGAGCAAATGCGAGTAATAGTCCGAGACGCCCATGACTTTAATTGGCTGTGTCATAGCGGCTGACACGTAAGATTTTGTTGCCTTTCATCAACATTTCATCGTAAGGCAACGGGTTTCAAAATTACATTATGATAAATTTGACGCGGGCAAAGATAAAAGAATAGGTACTACCTACTTAAACCAGTACAAAAACCCTAACCCATACAAAGAAATGGGGCTGTTCCTACGTAGACTGTTATTTACCTACGATAAAATTTCCAACAGACGTAGTGTAGATGGGATGTCTTTACAGTACACCCTCTAGGGACCAACAATCTCGCGATCCGTCGGCCTTGCCGCCGGGTCTATTTATGAAAAGATCCCCTGCTAGCCTACACATAGCACACATGTCACAATTAAGGAGGCAATATAGGATCATCCCAACTTTTACACTCTAGATTACCCCTGACGCTGGCATGTTTGTAGGCCCCTTATAAACGGTATTTCGACAGTGTCTGTAATGCATACATTATGGTACCTAATCTAATAGGGTGTAATTAGTTGCCAGACACGATCATTTACTGTTCTATTTTTAATGTTCCCCATGGAATTTAAATTCTGAATTCATTTCATCACAAGTCTATAAGACTGTCAAAATTAACTGGCTACTTTTATTTCGTTTAACATAACAATTACAACACAAAGCAGCGGTGAATAAGCAATTTCTCCGGACAATGAACTGTTTTATTTTGTAAATTCATTGACAAAATAAACTTTCATTGAACGTTGTATTCCGAGCACGATGCATGCGGAGAATAACAACCGGCCGCCATCTTGTCACATGCGGCCGTGTCTCGGTTACTGATCAAACGAAATTCTGAAAGAGTCAGTGACCTTGGAGATTTCTGAAATTATACAATTTTATATAATAATATTATTAGTTGTATTTCAATGCCACTAGAAGAAAGTATGAATGTTTGTTGGCTTAAGAGTCCTCCTATTAAATTTTACCGTTTTCGCTGATTTTACAGACGTGTTTTAACACTGAAAATACTGTATTTTTATAAGTTTTAATGCACACCATGAAATATCATTTCAATAATGATCTAATAAGTGAGCTACTTTCTTATTTTTGTCATTAAATTTTGATTAATCGACCTAAAACAATCGGTTGTTTTTCGTATCTTTTGCTGGAAGAGGTCTAGAATATCACAAATTCACTATCGTTTTGACGTCTAAAAAGTATTACAAAAATACAGTGTATTCTTGTAAAAGTCATCTATCAAATGTATGGATTACTTTTTATCACTTTCATAAAAAAAAAATTGAGAAAAAAAACAATTAAGTTAGTCAAATTTTAGAGAAAATGGGCAATGAATTGGTTCTTATTTCGGCTACATAAAACTCTCGTTCATAAAATTAAAACAACATAAATAAACCTTGGTTCAAAATCAATCCATTTCCAAAAAAAAAGAAAGCTAAATAATAAAAAATGGGCTGTAAATAATCTTTTAAAAACACCTAAATTTCGCTTTATAATACTCGACGGGCATCTCAAGTAAGCAGTCCGCGCCAAGCGCTTACAGGGAGAGGACGTGTCGCTCTGCGCGCCAAAATTCGACGCCGTCTACAGACGAATATAGCGTGGCGTGAGATTTTGATACTTTGGTAATATTAGTTATTATTTTGTGATGATTAGGCTTCCTTTTAAATACAACAAGTGATTATGTAGAATGTATTTATCATTGTTTTTGTTAAAAAAAGCTGTTATATTTTATAAAGCTGAATTACTCACTCACTCACTGACACAATTTTATTGTTCTCCTTGATGGTGGAGGGGAAGGTACCTATGTTTTTTTTGCAGAAATGTAAAGGGGGTTCGGGGACCTAGGGAAAATTCCGAGTTCTTGAGATTTGCCCTCCAGTCCCCCAAGGGGGGCTCCCGAGTAGAGTCAAACTGAGTAATATTAAAAAAAAATTATTTTATTTTTTTGTATTGGGTTCGCCAATTTGACGCCACCCGCCTGGTAGTAAGTCGTGACGACGTCAAGCGATTGTGGGTCACTCACAGCACACTATACTATAGAGAGTGGCCCTCAACTTGACGACCTACTGAACCCAGGATTATATGTGGGAGGAAACACGTGCACAGGCAGGGCGTTCCAGGCCAGTATCGTTCGGCACAGAAACGAACGTTTAAAACGTTCGGTTCTCGCGAACATGTACCTACTGTGTGGGAGTGGCATCTCTGCCCGGCACGCGTTGTTCGGGATCGGAAGGAAGATGGGATCAGATTGAAGAGCTCTTCAGAATGCTCGCCGTGGTAAATACGGTAGAATGCGGCCAAGGAAGCTATTGTTCGGCGCTGAGCTAGTGGCTCAAAGCTTCCCGTTACCTCCGGACAATCTATAATACGGATAGCTCGACGCTGCATAGCGTCGAGAGCGTCCAGCAAATACTTCGCGGAGCCGTCCCAGAAGTGAGAGCAGTATTCGACGCAGGGTCCAATCTGCGTCTTGTACAGCAGACACCTCTGATGCAGTGTAAAGAATCGCTTTACCTTATTCAGTATTCCTAGTTTCTACGAAGCTAGCCCTATACATCTTTCGATGTAGTTTTTATTATTGAGCTCTTGACGAACGTCTATGTCAAGGATCTCAAGGTTGCCCTTCATTGGTAATAATGCATTCTGAAGAGAGGGTAGGGGAAGGAAAGGGGATTTCTTCGCTGTAAATGCACACGCCTGCAATGTGCTGTCATCTGCATAACAATGAATGTTCCCGAGGGATAGCATATCATTGATTTGCAGAAGGAAAAGAGTTGGTGACAGCACGGACCCCTGCGGCACCCCGGTATTGTTCCTCGATACATATATACATAACCGGGGCAACACAGGTAAGGCGTGTTGTCAGGGCGGCGTATTTGTGTCTCCGTGAGGAACGTCACAGCGGGCCGAGCCGTCTCAAGGTATGGTGGACGGCATCGAGGTTCGCATGGAGTCCACGGATGTTGGTGAACTCCACCTCGAAAAGTGAAGCTGTGGGGTTTCCTGGGGCCGCTGTGGAACGTTTACTTATTTCTGTTGCACTGCCATTATAAATTTGAAGAAGAAGCGTGAAGACAGGGCGACATTTGGTGCAGCAGTAATAAGTGACAAAGCGCAGGGGCTAACTTCGTCTGGAACCCTGTGGTTAGGTTGGAGCCGACCCGCCGGACGGAAGGGCTACCAAACCCCCCTGGTGCAAGGCCGCCGCTATCCCGCACCGGTTACCACCCGGAGCGGCGATCCCACATCAGGATTATGCGCGAGAACATGTGGGGCAGCCTCCTGGTGTGGTTGGTCCCAGGCGGGCCCCATGACTGTGTTGCGGGCGGCCGCGGCAACGCCGTTGCTAAGGGTCTCCCTGACCGGCGAATAGACCCACACCACCCACACTAGACTCCGCTTTGCCCCCACTGGTCCCATGCCTGCTGCACCATACATGGCCCCGGGCCCGGCGGTGCAGCTGTTGAACCCCTTACGCAACCAGCCTGGGCTAGGTTACTTGTGGGGCTTTAGCACAGTTGCACGGTGGCACCCCCCGGACCAACACCCGGTACCCACGTAGGGAACGAAGCCACTTCATAGGTACCGTAAATTAACGAGCCTCGTCCGTTGATCAGCAGGTGCGCCACTAGCAGATGAGTTCGCTGGGGCCCTAAATATGTTGGTAGAGCCCCTTTGTATAGAGGTCAAATGATTTTGATTAGGAAAAAAAATTAGCTCTCGCCCCCCCTTTGAGAGTGCAACGACAGAGGAAAGGTAGAGGAGTTTTGATTACGGGATCATACGAGTATAGAGGGTCTTTTCTTGAATTTAAGGAGAGAAAAAAACACCCCCCCCCCTCCTAGCCCTCTTTTCACCTCCCCCACACAAGACACTATTATTATAAAATGAAAAAAAAAAAGATCAAAACCATGTAATCGCCGTACCTACTGGCTGACCACCATCGGTAACTCCGGACTCACGCACAAAATGTGTCAAATACCTAATTCCGCCCGTTTCGATTCTGCATACGGACTCTTAACCACTTATGATCTTACTTAATGGCCAAAGCCATCCGATTTGGAAATTAAGATCAACTGGAAGTGGTGCACCTGCTAACAAATAGTGAAGCTCCAACGTCCTTTGCCGGGCGCTCCGGGCGGATACGCACTCAGAAGAGTGCCCCATGGCGCCGCCCGGTGGACTTTCGGTCCGGTTTTATCCCGCGTTGGTGAGTGAAGGCGTGCGTGAGCTGAAGTCCCACATCATGCAACCCTTCTGGCCTGCTTCTGTAAGGACGGTGCGTTGCTAGTACGTCGCCTTCAGGCCGCCTTCAGGTCGATGGTCTCGCGCGTAGATACGTCTACGGGGCGCCCTGGCCGCAGACTTCGAAACTTCCCGGGGATGGTACGCTCCCTCTCCCTCTCAGCGCCTGCTTCGCGAGCAAGAACTGCTCGCAGAAGGCCATGGCCATGTTCCATTTGCTCCCGCTGCAGACAATAGCTCGTATCATGGTGTTCAGCAAGAGAGTATCCACGTCCAGAACCACAACGAGGTCCCATCCCGCGACGCTGACTCGCCCACGATGAGCACTCCAGACTCCACCAACAAGTGCAGTGCCGTGTCTTCGTCGGAAGCCTCACAGTGTTGACACTAGACGATTCCTAATTTAAATTACCTACAGAGTTCGACAGAATATTGTATCCACCGCCATCTAGTCTAAGAGTATTGCAACTTAAAGATACAAACAAAAACAAACGCAGTGGATTTCATATTTATTACTGAAAATTATTTATAAATATAATTAATTTATACTACATAATCTAACAAATTTTTACATAATAATATATGTATACGAAGAAACTAAATGAGAAATTATCAAATCAGAAATTGCTATTAGGAAAAATATTAAGGAAGAATCGAACACCTAGTATATAGCAACACCAACAGTCAAATGTCAAATGAGCAAATTAATCGGTAGAGAACGGACGTCTTCATTTTAGCGTACAATCATGAAAATAAACGTGAAACTATAAACCAATTAATATTTTATTTTTCCTTCTTTAATTAAATAAATCAGTTTAAAATGGTGTAATAAAAACATTAATTTCTTTGTGAAGTGAAACAAGAACACCCTTCAAAATGGCAAAGTGAGTTGAGAGTTTTAATCTGATTTTAAACGAATTGTAAAATAGTAATTTGATACACAACATTGTGGCCTGTGGTTAATAACATATTGAAATTATATTTCCTGTAGGTTCTGTACCACAATCTTTTGTATTTTTTATATTATCAAGTGTAATGTTTTATGTAGTGTGATGATGTTATTTTTGTCTTGTTTTATTAAAAATAATAATAAACTTGATAATAAAATGGTATCTAATCTGCATCTACAAATTGTGCTATCACAGACTGCGATTAACATATTTCTATTATGTTTAATTACATTAGGAAGTAAAATAACTGAATCTTATAAGAAAAGGATAACATTACTTGAAGACAACACAATTCCTTGTTATCTAAACATACACATCGTCTGGAATAGATTTTTTATCTGTTGTAAATATTTTGATAGTATCAAATCTGTTTCCTGTGTTAGGTTTTTGATCAGAATATCCTAATAAATGAAATAGTTTAAATATTAAATGCAAGCATAACTTCACATAATACTATCTAGTTTCAAGCGAAATTGAGCTTGTGGGAAGAACTAGGTGACTAATACAACATCGTCCCAAAAAGACTCAGTCCAAATTTGCAAATCAATCAAATATTTGGAATGATCTGGGGGCCTACCACCATGTCTTTAACTTTATTATTATAATGTTACTTTGACTTTGTATATTGTACGTCTTGGTATAAAAAGTCAAAGTGACATTATAATATTACTGCTTTAAGAGATTGCGGTAGGCCATCTGAGGCTTGAAATCAAGACTCTAGCACTGCAATGCATACACTACACACCAATATGTTCCGTACGTCTGATCCGGATATAATCTTTATATGTCTTGTTTGTCTAAACAGACAGATAAAATTAAGTACCTTATTGTATTTTCTGTGCTACCATGTATTACTTTAATATGCATGCAGTAATTTCATTTAATTTATCTGTATAGGTTAATCTCGTGTGTTCCTCAACAGGGAGATGATGATAGTGTTTGTCTATGACACCCTGTGCTGCATGGCTGAGGAAGACGATCCCGTAGATGCAGTGCTGTACTTCCATCCTGGATGGGTGTCTGATACACAGAGACATGCACTGGCTGGACAGGTAAGTCTGCACTATGTTCTTTAAATATTTGGGTAAGTGAGAGTCGGACTTGCACATGAATGGTTTCGATTATCTATAAAAACTTTGAGGTGCTCTCCAAGGAACTATAATGGGGCCAACCCTAAAAAAGAAGGTAGAGGCTTATGTGTAAAGGCTGCTGTACACATTGGACCTAGGGGCTGGGCCAGTGGTGGCGTGGATCCGCTTTCGACTCTGGAGTTTCGGGTTAGATTCCTGGTCGGGACAAAATTTGTGTGATGACATATACGTTTGTACCGAAGTCTGGATGTTTCCTATGTATAATATGTATGTATTTACAAAAAAAATGTACATAAGTATACAGAATGAATTTTTGAAAAGGGCTTGGATGGCCAAATCCGAAACTATAAGGAATAGCGAAAAATGCTCAAAGGAGTCACGAGCCCGATTTTGATGAAACTTAAAACCTCATCATTAGATTTTTGAAAAACAAATAATCCCAGCTGGGAATTGAACCCGTTGATTTAAAAAAAAACACACCCTTTATTATTACACCATACGATAGTGTCGCTGTTAAGGATCAAATTCTGCGAAGTATTTCTAATACTAAGTAGAGGTCGGCAGCGAACAGAAGACCTCGAACATTAAAAAGTTAACGTAGAAGATTGCGAGATGCGAGAGTGTTTTAAGTTCAAGAACCACTTGTGCCAAGTTTCGTAGAAATCGGATACAAATGGGGTCGTTAGTCCGGAACACACAGACAGACAGACGAAAGCAAAATGGTTCAGTCTCCAGTCCAGTAGATGTTTCGCTCGCTCAGTCAATGAGTGGGATATTCGGGGCGCATAGCGGTTCAACCAAGTTCTTAAAAATACACATCAAAAATTAACACAACAACCAACTTGGGACCAAATAATTGTCGGAATGGGACCAAATTGAAATGGGACCACTTGGGAAGTAGTAGCTTTCATTTAAAAAAAATCAAAATCGGTTCAACCAGTCCGGAGATATGAGGTAACCGTAATAAAAAAAATAAAAAAACCTACAGTCGAATTGAGAATCTATTTCTTTTTTGGAAGTCGGTTGAAAACCTTTTTTTTTTTTTTTTTTTATTTTTCGTTCCGCGACCAAGGCCGCGGCCGCTCTAACGTCCGTTGCCGGGCGTCTCTGGTTACAAGCAGAACGTATTTCCGGTGGCGCCCGGCGGACTTTGACCACCTCTGTGGTCTCTGCGCTGGTTGGGTCGGGATGAGAATCCCGCGTCGTTGGGGTAGGGTTTTATCCCGCGTCAGTGAGTGAATCTGGTTGCGTGCTATGGGGCAAAGGCCCCGCAGCGCGCAACCCTTCTAGCCTGCTTCTGTAAGGACGACGGGTGGCGATCCCGCCGTCCTCAGGCCCCGATCATGGAGGTCGATGGTCTTGGGCGTAGATGAGTCTGCGGCGCCCTCGCCGCTGACTACGGAACTCGGCGGGGAGGGTACGCTCCCTCTCCCTCTCGGCCGCCTCCTTCGCGAGCACGACTTGCTCGCAGAAGGACACGGCCGCGTTCCACCTACTCCCGCTGGAGACCATGGCTTGAAGCATGGTCTCCAGCGAGAGGGTATCCACGCCCAGACCCACTACGAAGTCCCGGCGCTGCGGTTGAAAACCTAAACTAACCTCAATGGCAAGTTGGCAAATAGTGCACCTGCCTATCAACAGACGAGGCTCTGGCAGACATAAGCGTCCGATAAGCAGCAATCCGTTCGCCACGTGTCACGTAGGTCCAGCAAATTTACTGGCGAAAATTGTTTGAATATTACCTTCTGACTTTTTTACGGATTCAGGCGTGATTATGATAATTAATGGATGTGATATTCGGGTTATAATAATGTCGGCTTCCTACCTTGTGTATTAATAATTCGTATAAACAGCTCTCTTGGTAGTTTATATAGCGGTAAGACAGGAACCCAATTACGGAGAGTGGCTTATATGGCTACATGCTATCCAATTAACTGAGTTACTTGATATGACTGACCTACAAAATTACTTCTTACATTAATTGCTAATTGATTTAGTTATTCTTTATGATGTTGCCTTGTCATTAATTCCTTGATAATAATAGGTTAATTTTGAATACTTTCGACTATCACTGCATATCTATCACTAGCAGCTTTTCCGACTATCACTGGCAACGTCATCTAGACCAAACTAAGCTATAAGCTTGTGCTATGGAATTTAGACAACTGATAATATACCTAGAAAACACCCAAATTCCGAAACAAACATTTGTGGATCACTCAAATATTTGAATCGACAAGCCGATGCACTGTCGACCACGCCACCGAAGCTGTACATCCTTCCAGGGTCGCGAGGGACATGCTGTGCTCTCTATGGAAGTACCTCAGTGGTGGGTGATGTAAAAATGATTCGTGAAACCTGAATGAGGCTGTCACGACTAGCCGGTGCTGGTCAAAGTCTCAATAAAAAACTAATCTGAAATTAAATAAATTTCTAATAATATAAAAGTCGATGTTTAAATCGTGCAGGTAGTTGGCGCCGCACACTGCGTGAAGAGCCTGTTCTCACCACCACTCGCCATCACGCTGCAAAGCGGAAAATTCATACTACGGGAGTACGGCAGATATGTTTTGGTAAGAACGTTGTGTTACTTATGACGAGTAGTGCCCTAGTTCACGTCTCGGAATCCTTACTTTCGTCAACAAACCCCCCTCTGAAATGTAAACGGCTTGCTCAAAGAATTGGAAATTGTAGATTACTAACCAAAGGATGAAAGCCGTAGTGAGAACGCCAATTGTTTGAGGCAAAAATGGATGGTTTCACCCGAATTAAACACTACTTTTCATTGATTAGACAGATTCATTTTCCAGATTTAAATCTCATTATTGCCTGCTAGTCTCTTAACAAAAAAGATTAATTTTAAGCGCGCTTACATATGTAGGAACAAAACGCGACTTTTTGAATAGAAGTGATAAAAAATGTCTTCATCGTAGTCCATGTCATAAACTTTTAAGGAAATCTGTAACGGGTTAGATACGGAACTTTGTTAGTTCAGAAGTTGTTATAGAGGTAATTATAAGTGACTATGAAATCCTATTCTTTGCGCTCGGTTTTTGATATATTTTTCATTTTACTTTTGTGTTTATTTTACTAAACTAGGCTATAGGCAGCGACAGAAACATCCCAAACTGGGTCCTCAAGAACCGTGCCAACCTCCTGACCTCTATGATAAAAGTGTACCATGGTGACCTGCAAGTCCTGGCCGGTCAGATGGAAGACCAGCGTCGCCTATCCGAGAAGCTTTACCAAGTGTTCGAGACTTATCTGCCGGTATTGCAGTATGGGTGTCACATCTTTCAGAGAGTGCCTATGTTGAGTTTACCAAAGGTGAGTGTGTTGTTACTCTGTATCTGTGTCCATCGATGTTCATCGATGATTTCGCCAATGTCCAGGTAATGCCTTAAAGAACTAGTTCGCGTTGCGGAACAAGGAAATTAGGAAACGTTGTTCGGTATTGCAATTGAGCGTTTAGGCCTGGATTTTTGCCCAGCACCAGAGGAGAGGTATCCTAAAAGGCTACCAGGCAGGCGCTCCGCAAAAATCTAATTCCGTAGTGGGTTTGAATTTTGAATCCAGTCAAAAGTCGTGTGAGTAATAAATACTGTCTAAATTAATCAGTCAACTCTTTTTTTAAACCGCAAAATATCGACACAGCTGTCTCGGTGTCTTGTCGCTTTATAAGAAAGAAGTTAAAGCATTTTTTTTTCTAATGCGAACCTATTCATAGCTTTAGCAAAAAAACGACTTCAATTAATTGTCAGAACGAGATTAAATTGAAATTGTGCAGAATCATCAAAACTGCTCGACATTTATGTATACATACATGGTTACAAATATAGTATAAAACGGTCGTAGTGAGTACCTTCTCTTTTTTCAAGTCGGTTAAAAATAAAAAGAGCCAAATACTTTCCTAAGCTCTAGTTATCGCTTTAGTGGTTAGTTTACGAGAGCCAGACAGAGTCAGCTTGGCATTTAAATATTAATAAGGATCAATGTATCAGAAGTGGGATGTGTTATCGCAATAGGTGCGCCTGCGCAGTACCTCCATCACACTTTATAAGTAAACAAAACACTTGACATCTTTATTAGTTGTATCATTAAGATGTTATTGACTTAACACTTTATTTGTCATCCTACTAATATTATGAAAGCGAAAGTTTTGAATGGATGTTTGTTACTCTTTTACGCTAAAACTCTTGAACGGATTTTAATGAAACTCGACATTAATATAGGTCAGATATCAGACTAACTTGTGGTTAGGCTATTAATTGTATTGATATTGTGTAAGTTGACCAAAATATAATTTATTTATTTTTTTAATTCCGCGGCCCCTCTAATATCCGTTGCCCGGCGGTAATAATAATTGTCACGTAAGTCGTAAGGAAAACAATCTGTTTACCGACTGACCGACAAATTTCTAAACATTTAGAGGCTATTCGCTGAGTATTATATTTCGCTAGAGTGGTGACGATGCCACGGCCGTGTCCGTTACAGGTGCCTTATATACGCCTGTCTCGAGGGGGAAAGGCAGAGAGGTGCAATACACACTTTACCCACATAATAGTTACAGGGTTACTCAATACCCATTCTGTAATTCGAGCTTTCATAATGCCAGATTCTACAATCTCTGCACTGGGCAAAATTAATCACAATATAATGTTTACAATTACAGAGTGCCACGTCTATTTATATGGAGTCTATGCAGATATTGGAACACTGTAGGAAGAGCAAAGGTGTACTGGGTGGCGTTATTTTATATAACAACAAGTAAGTCATCACGTTTTTAGGGTTCCGTAGTTCAAGTTTCTGAACCCTTATTGTTTCGTCATGTCACAGTCATGTGTAATACAAATTTATGTGTATTTACTACGTTGACAAAGTGCTAAAAAATATTGTATTAGGGTTCCCTACGAGTAACCAGAATTAGATTTTTTTCTTCTTGCCTCTACCCCGGAGTGTACGGTATCATTAGATAGGTATTTTAAAAACATTGAGAGGTTGCTAAAAAAATCATGATGTTGGTCCAAATGAACTTTGAAGGAGAACTATAACGGATCAGATAATTTTGTTAGTTCAGGAGTTATAAAGGTTATTATGCGTGACTACGGAACCTTAGTATATGCGTGGCCCAACACGCAATTGGCAGTTTTTTATTTAAATATTATGTTAGGAAAAAATACACCTTCATCTATTCTCAAACTAAACAGAATCTGTACTTGCACTGTTCATAATCTGGTCTTATCAATGTTAGCTCAAGAGTGGAAATTATTATATGTTTATACAAATATTGTAGTCGCGTCGTGCAAATGTTGATATGGTATGTTAACATTTATTGAAATATTAGACAGAAAAGATATAAATTCTTTCACTAATCGGTTACATAAATATTTGTTCTGTCCCCGGGTTCGATAATCTCCTTTTGGCTGACAATGTTTCCTTTTTCAGATTACACACTTCCAATAATGTACACACAGGTTAAGTAGACTGCATTTCACAATGTCTTATTCACGAAAAGTACACTTCCAATGTCGTATACTCTCAGAAAATGTCTGATTCCCAATATGTACACTCTCCCTGAATGTAAGACCTCTTTGTGTGATAACACAGATAATGTGTTTTTATTTCCGTTGTGACAACAAATACTACAAGCAGAATAAAATAAATATTTAAGGTGGGCTCCCAACAAACGTGATTTATTGCCATTTTTTTTGCAATGCAACTTAGTTAGCCTAACGGAAATGATACGACATAGTGGTTAAGTGGACTTTTCGGGAAAAAATGTTTTTTGGGAAGTGCTCAAAGTGGGAAGTGATCGTATGGGCCAGTAGTCATTTTGGAAATACATATTTCGGGAAAGTGTACATTATGGGAAGTGTATAAATTGAAAAGGAGACATTGTCAGCCGAAAGGGATAATCTGAACCCAGCGTCTCCAGATAGATAACTATTTGAAAAAGTAAGGACGCTGCCGGACGCCTTTTTTCAAATACCCTGTGTACCAATTTTGATGAATTCGCATGACACTTGTGTTCATAAGAACGCAATTTTAAATTTATTTAAATAATCACGCCTGAAGGGATATTCAGAGGCATAAACAATTGTAGGTTGCTTGGATTTATAAAGTCTTCACCGAACCCCTATGCACAATTTTTAAGTTCATTCAGAACAGCCAGCTTTATTTAATAGAGTCAGACCTTTTAAACACTCCACATTGGAGCTTCCACTAGGGACCAAGTCATAATTCCTTAACCAAAGTACAATTTCACAGAATCATCTCCACACAACTACCCCCCGGTTTGACTTCGTACCTCTCAGTGGTCGACCCTTACCGGATAAAGTCCCCCGCCGAGACCTTAGCTACGGAGACCCCCCTGCCGTTGGGAGCCCAACTCCTGGTGGTCTACGTGGGACGCAAAATGTATCGAAACCTCAAGAGACAGGTGGATAAGCTGCAAGAGTTCCAACGGAATGGTGAGGAGGTGATCGCTAGGTTTAAAAAGGTAATTATTTAATGCGAAGAAACAAAATGTGTAAAATTTACTATGCCCAATGTTAGACAGGTGGATACTCATATTACTATGAATAATGAATTGATTCAAATAGTCAATACCACAGTTTTTCTTGGGATAACTCTAGATAGTAAACTACAATGGGGTCCTCATATCACAGCCTTGACAGGAAGACTTAGCTCAGCTGCCTATGCGTTTAGAAAGATAAGGTCTCTGACTGACGAAAAAACGGCACGATTAGTTTATTTTAGCTACTTTCATAGCGTTATGTCATATGGTCTGCTGCTGTGGGGCTTAGCTGCCGATATTGAGACAATATTCATATTACAGAAACGAGCTATACGAGCAATCTATAGACTCGGACCCCGTGACTCGCTGAAAGAATTATTTAAAGAAATTAATATTTTAACAGTTGCTTCTCAATATGTTTACGACAACATCTTATATGTACGGAAGAACATAGATCTCTTCAAAAAAAATTCCGATAACCATAATTTTAATACAAGAAATAAAAATAAACTGGCAATGACAAAAATTAGACTTCATAAAGTTGGTAATTCGTTTGTTGGCAAATGTATAAAAATTTATAATAAAATTCCTCAGGATTTGGTTGACATGCCTCTTAATAAGTTTAAAATAGTAGTTAAAAAATGTTTGATGATGAAAGGCTACTATAATGTAGACGAATATCTTAATGATAAAAATGCATGGTCACCCTAATCTTCTGTTGTTAGCCACTCGTATAATACAATAGAAACTAATTGTAACAATGTAAACAAAACAATATTAAAAAAGAAAATGGATAATCTACCTGAGTTTCTTGCTGGTATCTTCTCAGGAGAACCAACTTACCGAACCAGCGAAAGAATCATTTTCTAATGGTTATTTATGTACTTACTTAATTTAGTATTTTTATAATATTACTTGACAAAATTGTAAAATTTTGACATTCATATGTGCTCTTTATGTGCCTAAACTGAATAAATGAAATTGATTCTTTGATTGATTCTTCTTTGATTCTTAAAGACTTGATATTGTCTTTGTGCTATAAGTTCCAATATATTCAAAATTAACCAATTAAACGTTTAGTGACTGTGCGTCAGGTATTATTTTATTATTAAATTCATGTAAAATTTTCTTTAACAGAGCCAAGAAGCTGAACGTGAGAAATTACGCGATTACCCCCAAAGTGGTATGAAACGTGACAAGTCCCTTCTGTTCACCGCCGTACCAGAGGAAGATCACAACATGATCTCACCTCCGAGCAGAGAAGAACGGCCCGCAGAAGACAGGAAAGCCTCTATGCCAGACGTCGTACCGTTCACTAATAAGCCAAGACAAAGGCCGACAAAACTATCTCTTAGCTTCAAAACCCAGAAGTCTTTAGACGAAGATATTATACAAGAAAACGAAAAAGTATTTACTGGTCAAACAAGTGTTTGCTCCACTCCTATGGTCGAATTTAAACGGCTACATGGAAATATGCTCTCTATTTGCCAAATTCCTGAAAGCCAACAGGACAAAGTCGAACCAGACGTGGTAAAAAATATCGACGATTGTGCAAACATTAATTTAGATAACGAAAAACGTGATGCCAAAACTGTATTAGACGTCAATTGTGTTGCTGATCACTACATAAATAAACCCGAACCAATGAGAAAGTTGGCCAGCGTGACAGATCTACAAGAGGTTGTCAAAAAATTGTCAAATCGTTCCACTTCGAAATACAAACTGAAACGGTCCAACGGTTCCTTGAGTGACTCTCCTTCGCCAGAACATTTGTGCAAAAATTCAAGTACTATGACAATAAATGATCCGTTGTTCCCCGTTTTTAGGAATGACGGTGTTGCCATATCAGAATCATTATTTAACCAGTATTTAGAACAGCATTATTCGGATATGAAAAAAGATTCTCAAGATTATAATATGTTAAAATTTAATATGAAGATGTGTGAGCAAGAAAAATTTGAAGGTTTCGATTCAGAAATGAATAAATCACCTCAAAGAACTCCAAAAAGATTTGCCAAAGATGCTACTAAAACTATATCTACAGATCAGTCTAGAAGAAAATCGTTATCTTTACCGCTGAAATCTCTCAATGAGAATACAGAATCACAAATACCGCCTGATGCAGAGGCGACCAGTTTTAAAAAGAAGTTAACGGGGGTACAGCTGACCCCTTTGATGGAGAAACTCAGCCATTTGGCGTTCTCTGACAAGTCTAGTGGCTACAGCAGCAGGGTTATGACTCCCTTGGAGCTAAGAGAATTCATGACGCCCGTGGCAGAGAAACAGATCACATTTTCTGATAGGTATGTTCCCCATTTTTATTTTAGCATCAGTGTTTGGCAAAGGCATGCCTCGTAGGTTTATAATTATTATAGTCTTCTCACATTTTGATTGTATTTGGTGTAGTACCCCACAAGTCTCACTAATATCTACGTGTTTACTTCATCTATGGTTTGTGCCTAAATGGTTCAGAAATTTCAAAGATCCAAGTTGGATCCAACAGGATTTCTTTGTCCTTATGTCATCACTACTGAGTGGAAGTGGTTCCAACAGGGTTTTGATGGTACTGTCTCCATTAATGGGTCTAACAGGATTTTTGAATCCTTTTGCCCCATTCATCGATCTCTCTAATGGAATCAACAGTCCGGAACCTCTAAATGGAATAAGATGTTATATACGTAGTAGTACGATTTTTTGACAATTTACGTGACTGTTTCAGGAATAACTCACATTCCAGCTGCTTTCTCTTTGTGTTCACACTACAATAAAATAATAATACTTCCAGGCCAAAACCTCAGCGGCAAGAGTCAGAAAGTGACGACGAGTCGGATGGCGAGTTAGAGTTGTTGCCGGAGTACAGTCAGCACGCGGAGCGGTGTGCGCTGTTCGTGTGCGGGCTACACAACATGGCGTTGCTGGCTGTTCTCGACATAGAGGCGGCCAATGATGCTGATACTATCAATGCTTTGGTGAGTCTTTCATAAGCCCTGGGGTTATGATTTCCAGACGTCCTTATGGTGGCCTTATAAAAAGACCTTGCATAGTAAGTTTGGGGGTAGATAAGAAGAACATAAAAAGTAAGAGTATTAAGCTAGAATGGTAACTAGAGAAAATCTTACCTCTCTGCAAACCAAAATTCCAACGGCCAGGACAGTTGTTACATACCATTTCATAGAATCTCAGCAGTCCGTCCGTGCATAGACTGGACGCAAAGCCGAATCCAGTACGGTGGAGTCGTATACAGGTGAATTTTTGAAAAGGGCTTGGGTGGCCAAATACGAAACTATAAGGAATAGCGAAAAATGCTTAAAGGAGTCACGAGCCCGATTTTGATGAAACTTAAAACCTCATCATTAGATTTTTGGAAAACCAATAATCCTAGCTGGGAATCAAACCCGTTGATTTTGAAAAAAAAACCACATCCTTTATTATTACACCATACGATAGTGTCGCTGTTAAGGATCAAATTCTGCGAAGTAATGATATACGGCAAATTTAAGGAAAATTTGGAATTTTTATAAAATTCATATTTCATGTACCTAAATTTTGTATCATAATTTGTTTCGTTCGAAATCCCAGAAAAGATCGTAACTATTCCGTGTTTTAAATTATGTTCTGAATGATTCTGGCAGGCTGGTAAAATTTTAAAGTAGAACATAATCTTTATTCCAGTGGGAAACCTCCCTGAACACCCTCGGCCCCATCGAGCAGAAGTGCATGGAGCCGCTGGGTGCGGAGGTGGCGTGCACGGACTACAGCTACCTGGCGCTAGACCCGGCCTGGGGCACGTGCCGGCGCGGCGGGCCCTGGGCCGCGCCCGACCTCGCCACCCTGGGGCTTATACACAACGAGTTCGCAGGGGATCCGGAATTGGCCGAGTTCATACTAAGGTAACACTACAAACTATAGCTACAGGGAAAAATAGCTCAAATAATCTTTTTAACGTTCGCTTAGTGACTTATTTCGTTTTGGCTTTCACTAGGGATGTGACCAGTGAACTAAAAAACACCAAGCATTTCTAGCGCTCGAAAATGACTCGTGAACGGAGATTGTGCCGTCGCTAGGCAAATTGTGTCGCGAAGGTGCGTCCGATTGTTTTGCAGCCGGCCTCTCATTTGCGCTAATCATGCGATAGTTGCTATGTGTCGCTAGCCAATCAGAGACTACGTACATTGACAATAGAACTAATCATTATTTAGGAAATAGTAATCGTAATGTTACGGAAAAAACTCAGAAGCATAGCGTCAAACAAAATCTATAAAATAAACTGTCCCTCGATATTTTTTTTTTCTATGAACGATTACAATTACGAAATAATGGTTGGTTCGAATGTCAATGTAAGTCTCTAACTAACTAGCTACGTATAGCAACTGTCGCCAGAAATGACAGGCAGGCTACAAGAACCGAACTACACCCTTTCGCGGCCAAACTTGCCTAGCAACGGCAAGATCTGCGTTGGGTCATTGTCGAGCGCGAGAAATCCTTGTATGTATTTTCCACCGTATGTGACCCTGTACGTCCAGGAGCGACGAGAGCGTGGTGGTGGGGGCCAGCTGCGGCGGCGCGCAGGTGTACTACCAGGAGGCGTGTGCGCGCGGCGTGGGCCCGCCGGCGCCGTCGGACGCGCTCGCCCTGGCGCCGCTGCGGGCCCGGCGGCGGCTGCAGCGGGACCACGCCACCTTACTGCTGTAGATATACTCCACATGTACACCCACACCTGACCCCACATTCTAAGGAACGTGTTTTGAAGTCATTTGTCAGATTGCTTCCATAAAAATATCCTAACACGGAAAACCTGGCTTTATTTTCAGATTGCCTCGAACACCTCCCTTGAAATGTTTACCAGCTCTTGCTCTAATAGACTGTTCCCGTGACTAGAATATATGTGCCACTCATCCCTCATCCTAACTGCCCAAGATTGGCCGCCGTTGCTTAACAGTTTCTGTCTATCCGGCGGCCCAGCTAAGGCGAAGGAGAAACACCGTGGATAGGTTTTAGTGGGTAGTCCGGCCCGTTTTCCATCCTAGGGCCGGGAGTCCCACACGAAGCCGTCTCGCTCCCCCCGCAGCGAGACGGTGAAGTGCGTAAATGCATCACCGACCACGTTAAAAAAAAAACTGCCCAAGATTTGTAGTAAAAGGGAGAAGTACCCAGTTGAAACGATGCCCGATTTTAATCGATTTTCAAAAGATCGATTAAAAATACGATCTACGATTTTTTTTATTCAAGTAATATGAAAATAATAGTAAGAAAGTATTGATGATTATCAATTCGATTTAATCAGGCATTCCCCCTCCCGATTGTCCCAACTTTGGTGGCAAATATGAAGCATTGATACATTTTAAGAATAGTTCAAGCAAACTCATTGTTTTGAAATACAAAAATATAGTGGTATTAATACATTCATTGCAATGTTTCTGTGAGGGTCCGAATTGAATGCACCCTTGTCCGTATTAGATGGGAAAATCTTACTTAAGCCATGGTCGTGTTCTAGACTGAACAACTAATAGAGGCTTACTGTACCTTTTTTACAATAAAATTCACATACCGGTGTATGGAGAAGTCTTCATATTGTAGTAGCGTCGGATCTTACTCACTTCAAATGGTATTAGAATATTGCAACCTATTCAGTATGTACATAGCAGTTGATGTTTTTATTATTTAAATGTAAGGAGTGTGAAGCAACAAATAGCAGACTGCTAATTTATGTAACATAATATTATTCTTAACGTTTTTATATCAACATTACTGTTAACGGATGTCCGAGACACGTAAGAGCTTGCAGCAGCAACGCTAGCACACCCAGCATCGACTTCAGTTGATAACCAATTATATCGCAGAAAGGTTACAAACAATATTCATTGGGTCATGTGACCAACATTTTCCCCGGTATTGTTGGTTCAATCCCTTATTATGATATGTCAAATGATAAACCCTATCAATCTACCCTCTGACTACTGTAATTTTCTAAGCCACTTACAATAATCTATGTAAGAATATTACATGTTAAATTTCTCGTTACACTGCATCATACTAGTAGAGGGGACGTGGAAGATCGACCTTCAGGACACATTGCTGATCAAATGGTATCCATTGGCAAACATGCCTATGATAACTTGCCTATCGAAAAGTGTTTATAGCATTGCATGTTTGTTAATGAATGGTATTTGAGTGTGCCCCATCTGGTTGCCAGATGGCTGAAAGTTGATCTTCCACAGCTCTTAGCACACATATCTATTGCTTGGAAACTAATCTGACATTCCAATTAGTAAACCGGAAGTCCTTGTAAGTTATGACTCTGATGCCCCTTTGTCCTTTATACTTAACAGATAGAAACCAAAATTTTTATCAGGGATATTTTTATTTCAATGTTATTATTTTTTGATGTATTATTATTTATATACCTAGTATTTAAGTGAAACTTTATTTTTTATGTTTAAATGTGCAATATGTACCTACATAATATCAAAGAATATGAAATCATAGACGCTAGTAAAATCGTAGTCATGTAAAAAAGCCCCTCTCAATATTTCTTTCAGTGTTATTTTTAATATTTTATTGTTATATTTAATTTAATCTGACATCCCAAATATTTTGACCAAGTGCGATTCCTAAGAGATTTAGTTTTTATTCTTGTTCATATTATTTGTGGATTACATTCCAATGACCTATTTTAGTAGTGTATCGTCTGATTTAGAGGCTCGCTATATTGGACACATTCCACAGTAGATTTGTGCTAGGAAAAGCAACCAACTGCTTTAAAAGCTTGGTTCAACTTGGAGCACCTGCTCTTTATACAAAATCGCTGATATACAGACAAAAGCAGCACAAACTATTTATTTTGTATTAAGACTGACAAAGTTTGATCGCAACCCGGGCTCAACAGCTCACCTTTCTCACAGCAGATATCTTCTAGTTCTCTAAAGTACATTGTCGCATGCGTCCACGTATATACGTAGACGTTGATACAAAAAATGTTGTTCACACCTATCGGATTCGTTTTGGCAGATTCCAGAATCCGAGAAATACGATTATCGTGACCGAGTCGCGGACGTTAACGTAGTTCACGGCTTTAAGCGCGGTTCACATTCATCTGATGTCCGCGTATAGACAATAGACTTGCGAACTCCCATTGGCCGATTCTTTAATTTATCAATAAGAATTTTGTGACAGAGTGGACTTTCATTGGCTGATTTGAGGATGCGCGGTCATCCGATGAATGTGAACAGCACTTTACAAGGTCCTTAAGGTACCCACACCAACAGTCCGCCTGCATTCTCATATTGTCGATAAGATTGAAGTTGGCTACGAAAGTTAGTCGCCAATATCATGTTAAGCAACATACTTTAATTTAGAAACGTACACTAAGCAAAAAGTAGAAAATACGAGTCTCACTTCTGCGGTTGTAGCAACTGTACGTACTTAGGTCTTTCGATTTACTCTCATGTAGGGACTACCTGATATTTTCTGATAGGTTGAAAATAAATGTAACAATAAAGGCCATTTGAACGATCTGAGCCTGCAGGCGATCTGTCATTGAGTGCGCTGCTTTATGTGAGGCCAAGTGAGCATCAAGATGACGGGACCAAGCCCTCAATTTAAAATGTATCATATTGAAGTGTTTGGACTACATATCGGCGTTGTCAAACCAAAATCTGGTATGTGACAAAATGATCCCTTTGAGATATTGAAAAAAAAAGTTCTGTAAAATTTTATATGAAGTTGCATTTTAAAAACTATATCAAATGAATGCTATAGATATTAAATATGAACTGATTTGTTATTTAACGACGGAAGTTTAATAATTTTATTTTTAATTTTAATAATAGCGTTTATTGTGCACATAACAGATTTTAAATGGTCAATTTAGGCACATAACAGGTATTCAATAAAAATATATCTGATTTAAAATAGTATTTTTATGAGTAATATTGATACCTAATAAATGAGTAATACAAATAACTAATCAATATTAATAAGTGTAAGGGTGTATCCCGCGTCAGTAATTGAATCTGGTTGCGTGCTGTGGGGCAAAGACCCCGCAGCACGCAACCCTGCTAGCCTGCCTCTGTATGGACGGCGCCGGCGGGTGGCGAACCCGCCGTCCTCAGGCCCCGATCATGGAGGTCGATGGTCTTGGGCGTAGATGAGTCTGCGGTGCCCTCGCCGCTGACTACGGAACTCAGCTGGAAGGGTATGCTCCCTCTCCCTCTCGGCCGCCTCCTTCGCGAACATGACTTGCTCGCAGGACACCGCCGCGTTCCACCTACTCTCGCTGGAGACCATGGCTTGAAGCATGATCTCCAGCGAGAGGGTATCCACGCCCAGACCCACTACGAGGTCCCGGCGCTGACTCGCCCACGCTGAGCACTCCACCAACGAGTGAAGTGCGGTGTCGTCGTCGGAAACCTCGTAGTGTTGACACCGGGGTGTGACCTCACGATGGATGCGAAACATAGCTACCGAAGCATCCATGCCCGGTAACGATCTGCGTCGCACGATACGTGAGGTCACCATGCTGCCTCTGCAGCCAATCGTCCATGATCGGTCTCACCGCCGCGATGATGGTGGTATCCCACTTGGGTTGCTTAAGTCACACCCTCCATGACTCCGTGAGATCCTGGCGGAGTTGGGACCGCTGGTCCTCCATTTCTCGAGACGCAGGCCTGTGGTCCCACTCCAGCGCCTCGAGAGCCCTTGCGTCATTGTTCCAATGGCGCAAAGGGCTCTCGCTTCCAGGTCCCATGGAGGGGTCCCGGCTTGGAGACATGCAGCCTCTCCGGAGATCGTGCGGTACCCCGTATGGTTTTGACGGCCAAAGTTCGCAGTGGTCTGTTTAACAGTCACTTTTACCCTGACCGCCAACCTATCCACCCATACGGGAGCCCCGTATAGGGCCATACTCCGCACGATCCCGAGGTACAGTCTCCTGCAGGAAGCGTTGGGTCCCTTTAGGTTGGGTATCAGTCGCGAAAGCGCGACCGATGCCTGCGTCACCTTGGGAACCAAACTTCGGAAATGTGGTCCAAAGTTCCATCGGCTATCAAGTACGATCCCTAGATACTTCATCGAGAGCTTGATGCCGATGCTAACGCCTCCTACATTTATGCTGGAACTTTCAGGTGGATCGTTCCGAGGTCTGTGAAAACACAGAACCTCGGACTTGTGCAAGGCCACCTCCAGTCCCAGTCGCCGTATCCGACCCACGACTTGAGCAACACCCGTCGTGACCTTGAGTGCTGCCTCCTGGTACATTGCACCCCACGCCGTGACGAGGGTATCATCGGCGTAGCACGTTACGCCGACGCCCTCAGGCAATTCACCCGGCAGCACCCAGTCGTAGCCGATGTTCCACAGTAGCGGCCACAGAACCGACCCCTGCGGAAAACCGCACGACACCTCGCCGAGCCAGCTGGGAAAGTTATGGCCCTCTCCGAAAGATAGGCCCCGACAATACGACGGAGGTAGAGAGGCGTTTCGTGATACACGAGCGCCTCCCTAACGCAGCTCCATGGCAAGGTGTTGAAAGCGTTGGCGATGTCAAGAGAAACCGGCACCACCACCTTACCCTGCGAGAAACAAGATCGAGAATTTTCTGTCCTCTACTCATTGAATAGCTTACATGTACTATTGAATAGTATAAATGAACTTTTAACTTTACAATAATGTGACTGTTTACTGAACTAGCTATCACGTCTGATGCTTTGAAATAAAGATTAATTACAAAGGCAAGATTATTTGAAATTCGAGGGTAAATGTAAATAAACACTGTAGTACTTAAAGTTCCAATATTCTTAAAATGGAGAAGTGACAAAGAACAAAGAATTATTCATATCAAGTTATCAAAAACAATTGTCGTTATTTTATTATTTATTGTGTTTATTATAAGGTTCAATAAAGTGCTATTTGTTTAAAGTAATAAGCACATAGCAGATTTTGGTTTGACAACGACGATATGTAGTATTTGTACCCCAAACAAGACAATTGTACCTTTAAAGGTAAAGGAAGTATGTCAAGACGTCCCTGGTCCCGCCACTTTGATATCAAAGTGGCGGATTCTTCTGGAAGCGCTACTCAGAGGCAGGTAATTCACACCCCAAGACTTAGTACTACATGTGTACAGGTATATACTCTATTTTCAATACAATTGGAAGTGCCAAATTAAAGTTATGTGATTATAGCATTGGTCCCGCCAAATTGATGATTCATGTTATCGCTGAATTCGCTTATTTACCACCGTTCACCTGAGACCACCTGGGTGGACCGTGGGAAGTTTTTTTTTACTGCGGACCACCTGTGACCACCTGGGTGTTACGTGGGAAATACAAAACCAGGTCCACTGTAAAAAAAAACCTTCCCACGGTCCACCCAGGTGGTCTCAGGTGAACGGTGGTAAATAAGCAACTGAATTCATGTGAGAATCGTTACAGATCGTGTAAAATGAAATGTGGAAAGTTTCCACATTTTTAATTTGACACTTCCAATTGTACTGAAAATTGAGTACCTGTACACATTGACATAATGTACTTCCTTTACCTTTAAAGTTACAAATGTTTTGTTTGGCGTACAAATAGTACATATTATGTAGTTCAAACACTTCAATGTGATACATTTTGTAACTGGGGCTTGGTCCCGTCATCTTGGTGCTCACAAGTAGGTAGGGGTACAATATTATCAAAATATTCCCCAGACATTCCTTGTAAAAAGACAGTTAATTGATAATAATATTCAAAATTCATGCTCATACAATTCTTGCCACTAGTAGATAAGTTTTCAGCCAACGTAGATTAGTCTAGTGTTGCAATATTGGACTTTTCAGGTCTCTTTCCGAGATATCTGAAGTGTAGGGTATTACGACTAAAACACATCGTTACTAATTACGTTGCAAGTACAACTAGTATTTTAATAGATGTAAGCGTTTGCTACGTATCTAAACCGTACGGTTAATTTCGCAGTATTACATGTATGCATTTCCCAGATTATTATGCTGTTAGCTGCGTAATATAATTTCATATAAAATATGAAATTCAAAACTAAAATTAAATGTCGGTAAACTGACCATATAATTTTTAATTGCAAAGCAACCTAATGGCAGCTAAGTAAATAGCTATAGACTTTATATCTATCGCATTCCACGTCCTGTAGCTTTAAGAAACACATCCGCCACACTTAAAAGCGTCCAATGCAAACGTAATGCTTAACCAGTATGTTTGTTTTTTTAATGTTGTTTGTATGTTTTACGAATATTTTGTTTTTGTTTGACGAGTTATTGTAGTCGCCATAATAGGAGTGCCAATACGACACATTAATGTGGTATATTTATAATAAGTATACATACAATAATTGTTAATAATTTTAATAAAAATCTGATAGAGAGAAACCTGTTATTATTTCTACCTTCCCAAACAAGTACCCACTAATCTAAGTTGCATAAAAAAATCCGCGCTTTCCCTATTAAAATGTATGGTCGAGATTTACATTACCAAAAAAGACAAGACGGCGTAAGCTGTGTTCACACCCAGCGGACGGAAGCTCATTGTCTTGCACCCGTATTCACAAATAACGATATAAGGCGCGCGAACGCTAAGCGCTGCATAAACAATAGGTCTTGACAGTGCTTAGCGTTCGCGCGTCTCATAGTGTCGTTTGTGAATACGGGTGTAGCCCCGTAAGTCTATCGTCTGTGCGACGTGCGTGGACATCTGCTAGGTGTTTATTATGGCTTAAGAATATTCATACATGAAATGTTTTTATGCAACCTTGTACAATCTAATTAACATACACTACTTCTACAATACATATTGATATAAATATATACAACATATTAACCGTACATACACAAAAGAATAAACCTCTAAAAATAATATATATATTTAAATATATTTTTTAATAAACTAGCATCTTCATTGAAATTAAAATAATATGTTCCAAATAGAACTTGAACAGTTGAAATTTTAAAGTGTGGCTATCGTTGGTCAGAGATTCGAATCGACTGTTTTACTTCTGCAACCTTAGAATTTGTAAATGTTACCTATTTAAAAATATTAAAATTTATTTTTTCTATTAGTTCGTGTATTTGCACAGTAGTAACGTAAGGATCAAATCACATTGATATAGCAGCGAAGCGGATTTAATAACAAAACATTATTTTAAATTTATTACAATAGGTACTAGCTGATCGCCGCAGCTCCGCTCGCGTGATTTAGTATGTTACTCAGGGTGAATGTAGCTTTCCAATGGTGAAATAATTTTTGCCGTAGTTTTTGAGTTTATTCATTACAAACATACACACAAAAATACAAATCTTCCTCTTTATAATAATAGTATAGTATTTATGTATTGTAAGATTTAGAAACGCTTGACATATCGCGACTACGCGGGACTGCTCGAGCCGACGCGACGTGTGAAACTTCGTGACGCCTCGATCATTCTATATCTTACTAGCTGATGTATTTCTAAAAACCACAATAAAAAAAGGTTCAAAAAATAAATGCTAGGGGTGGACAACCCTAATTACTAAGGGGTATGAAAAATAGATAGTAGTCTATTCCGAGACCTATGTACTGAATATGCATATAAAATTTCATAAAAATCGAGCCGTTTCGGAGGAGTATGGTAACTTAACATTGTGACACGAGAATTTTATATACACCGTGAAAGTACCACCGTTTACAAAAACGGTCTGTTATCGAAACTCGCGAGTCCAAAATTTTTTTTTTAAACGGTAGTACTTTCATGATGTATAAAATAATAATGAACAAAGTCTACATATATCTTATTAAAACTGCTTGCCGCATCGCTGCTATCTCGTTAAGAGCCACTTATAGGGATATGATGTTCTGAATTGAAGTTTAACTGTCGAGTGCTTATAAGGTGAGATTCTACGTAGCACGACCACGGATGACTATCTTAATTTTCATGTAGTACAAGTTCATGAAAAAAAGTGTACTTTATTGTACTATAGAATAAAATATATGTACTCTGATATTTTCGCTGATATAACGTACATGCCCTGTAGTACCTTTCTGGCACGACCACTACACGTTTTAGGTATTTTTATCAACTTTATGGTGAAAAATACTATAAATGTAATTGTACTTAATTGTACTCAGTTTTACAGATAATTTTGAGCGGTGGTTTACCTGTTTCAAAGCGTTTTACTTTTTAAGTAACACCAATGTTACGCCATTACTATTAATTCTAAGTAGTGAAAAGTAAACAAAATGACGTTTTGTATTTATATTACGTTTTATAATAGTGGCTCGTGGTCTAGTGGTAACCGACAATGTTAACATATTGCAAAGGTTAAGCAACATCTAGTCAGGCCGGTCTTAGGACGGGTGACCATTTCTTAAGACCCTGAGACCCCTCCGTGCCTCGGAAAGCACGTTTAGCCGTCGGTCCCGGTTTTCATACGAACATCTATGGCAGTCGTTAGGGGTAGTTGGAGCCCTTAATCAAAAATCCGACTGGTCTAACTACAGAACGATATCGTCTGTGGGTTGTGGGGGTCAGATGGCAATCGCTTCACGGAAAATATCGAAGTTCAGCCACATCGCAGTTAGACTGGAAAGCCGACCCCAGCTGAGTTGGGAAAAGGCTCGGTGAATGATGAATAATCTGAATGGGAACATTTTTTATATACGATTATTATACAGGATGTTACGAAAGGGTTATATCAACCCGAAGCCAGCATTATCAGCTGGTCGACCATAACCCGTTTCGATATAAATATGGCGACCGCCAAAGAAGAAAAAAAAAGTTCATCAAAAAATTTAAAAAGATATTTCAAATAAAAACAAACGTGTCCCAACGCTACGGCTTGACGTAGCTAGACAATGAGCGCGTGGTACGTATGTACAATGCCCTTGGCGGAGGCGCGGGCGTCACGGCGGTGTGGGCGTCCTTAAAGGATTATTTTTATTTATGTAAATAAAATTTTGATGAACACATAGTTATGTTTCCCCAGATCCTCGTCAGTGGTTCGACAGGTGCACCACATGCAAGTGATAGTAAAATCTCTGTCCCCAATTTTAGAAATATCTTACCTGTTTATAGGAAAGGTTAATTTCTTGTGTAACTCGACTGCGTACACAGTATTTTTAGGTATCAAAACTCACGGTACAAATCCCGGGCAAATTGCCTTTTGATGCTCCTACGCAAAGCATCATCTCGTAATACTCTTTGTTACTCAGAGCCATTACTACACAACACAATCACTATCACACACAACTTGACACAACGCACAAATTAACATACTAAACAATTATTTAGCTACCTCACAGCACAAAGCAAAGAATGCAACTGAACTGACCTGTGACCTTGCTAAATGATTTTAAATAAAATTATAGGAAACTTCGTGACTCGACCGAGCGCTTCGTGTTAGTGTTCGTTATTTGTACCTATTATTTGTACCTATTTTGATGCCGATGACCGAAGCAGCTGATTTTAGCTAGTGTTGTTTAAACAAGTGTGTATTTTATTCGGTAATAAAGTTTTTTTTTTTGAACTTTTTTTTTCTTGTCTGGCGGTCGCCACATATCGAAACAGATTCTAGTCGACCAGCTTATGGTGCTGGCTTCGGGTTGATATAACCCTTACGTAACACCCGGTATAATATAATAAGATCACAACAAATGTTTATGACTTGAACGACATTATCTTTTTCGACGTAGACATGACAGCGCTAAAAAATGTTCCCATTCAGATTATTCTACACACAAAAAAATATGCAGTTTTTGCTCTTATAGAACACGTTCCAGGCCATTTTAGGGTTCACTGTAAGCAATCGTATAAGTGGAACATTTATACGATGACTTAGAAAAAAAGTCATGGCATCCGATTGTGATAGGAATATTAATGTATACCGCTATTTAATGATTATTACAATTATGTAATACGTCTATCAAAATAATAGTGATTATTATTTTTTTCTTCTATATAAGACTTAACCTACTTTCTTATGTACTATTTCTGCGTCCAATGAATATTATTTTAAAATAAAACTTAATATAAGTACCAAACGTAATTTTGTTTACTTTTCACTACTTAGAATTAATAGTAATGGCGTAACATTGATGTTACTTAAAAAGTAAAACGCTTTGAAACAGGTAAACCACCGCTCAAAATTATCTGTAAAACTGAGTACAATTAAGTACAATTACATTTATAGTATTTTTCACCATAAAGTTGATAAAAATACCTAAAACGTGTAGTGGTCGTGCCAGAAAGGTACTACAGGGCATGTACGTTATATCACCGAAAATATCAGAGTACATATATTTTATTCTATAGTACAATAAAGTACACTTTTTTTCATGAATTTGTACTACATGAAAATTAAGATAATCATCCGTGGTCGTGCTACGTAGAATCACACCTTATAACTCTACAGATCATTGCCAGGATATTTTATCACTGCCCACCCATTGCCTTGCGAATCTGGCTTTAAATGTAAATTCTTATGCGCTGACGTTAATAAGTGTAATTTTATAAACTATATTAAAAAATATTTTTGAGTTTGTGTTATTTTATAACCAAAATCAACATGATTTTGAGTTAGATAGGACCGGACGACAACAGCGCTCTCTGATTTCGACTATGAGGATGCCAATTTCAGAAAAGATCTTGTATGAATTCACGAACAATCGGTAAAGGCAGGTACTAAGCACAAAGTAGGAATATCAGGTAACACGGAGTAGATTTGTTTGAAGTATCAATTTATACCACACATGTGAATAGTTAAGAATGATTTTTTAATGCTTTGTGCAGTTGTAATTAAGAAACTGCATTAGACATTCCTTTCAATTGAAAAATGCACTTCGATTAGTTTTGGATAGTTTTCCCGAATGTTATCGATATCACTAGTTATAAAGATTGCATAAATAAGGAGATTCCGACCTTCAATCATTGCTAAAACGCTAGTCTACGAAAGAAAGGATACGGATGGATAGAGAAAGGTGGGACGCGAACCAACGTGACGTGAATGAAGAAAGAGCCACACAGACGTTACAAAACTATAGTTTATTTTTTAGTCTAACAACACAACGCTAAGCTAAACGTCAGGATACCAGAGCGAATCAGGATATATCTGAATACATAATATACATACTTATAGTACCGAGTGTAGATGAGAGTAATGTAAGGGACGTACAGACAGTGTACGTGACAGTCGGAAGATAAAGAATATGATCAGTGCGCTCTTCTACGTGCGCCTCTTGGTCTGTCGCCTCGGCCTGATCTGTATCCATACGGACTCTTGCCTCTTGCTACAAGCGGCTACAGCGCGATCATATTCTTTTCGCTTCGACATTCGCGCGGCCCCGGACCCGGCGACCGCCATTTCGGAAAGGACTTTTCAATCAAACATTTTTTCAAAACTTCAACACAGTTAGTTTCAAGGAACTTCATCCTTTACTTCTTGTTTCAATACCTTTTCAAACAAACAAAATCAATATTAGACTTAGTGTTAATTCTTTATTAGAGCTAACTTTACATCCTAGAGGCAATAACTATTGCCCGCGGGCGAATTACATCTAACTTATACTAGGTAGACCATGTCACAATACAAATAACATAAACGAGCTTCTTTCGAACGCGTCACAATACAATAGGGTCGGCTCGAACCGCGTACACTGTACAATAAATGCATAGGAGGCCGGGCGACAAGTTTGGGGGTATCATCTGTGGTATCATCTAATCGTTATGCTATGTCTGAAGTGGTACTCAGCCTGGCGAACTTACTAATAACGACCTGCAAAGTCAAACAGGGGGGTAACTATATGTTATATAGGTTATAATATGGACACACGCAATCTGGTGCTACTCTAACTATGAGGTGACAACACACATATTTATTCACTTCAAATTGTTATAACTTATAAACAAATCCCTTAGTTGCTTTTACACATTCAATTTTTGACAATATAGATTCCATTTCTAGTTATCATTTTAACATGAGAAAGATATTTTAAAATATTTGAAAACAAAAAAGGGCAATATTATTATCTGAACTGACAAGAGCAGTTTGGTTTGCATTAGCAAAATCAAATAAGGGATTTCAAGGGAAAATTTGGGTAGTTATAAATAAATGATGGAAAGCAATGATTGGTGAATGGGAAAACTAAACATATGTATAAATAAACCAGGCTTTATCACAAGACTGAGATTCGATAAATTATATGATAAATGGATTGTATGAAATGGTGCCCATTTTTAGTATGAACTTTCCTCGAGCGAATAAGTAATGAATATAACTTGACAAATTTCTAATCACAGAATTTGTGAATCCAGTAACACCTCTCATGAATTGAATATCTAAAATAGAAATTTGTTATGAAAAAGCTCATATCAGTGCTAGATTTCAAATTAATCATAACCAACCGTAAACAAATTTTTAGACCAATAAAAACATAAAATGCTAATACTTGAATATAACATTGCCTAGGCTTCTTCGTGTCGCGTCGGCGCGCTAACACCGCATACTCGATATTTTGTCTACATTAGCGGGACAAGATTCTTTGTACGAACACAATCGCGTTGTTCTCTGATATTATGCGACTGTGTCCATCTCGCTACAAACTGGACGACACGTAAGGTGTTGCCATACAAGCGAATATTGTCGCGACCGATCCAATTAATGCGCGTCAGTCCCCGATAGTACATCGTCTGACATTCAATTTGTTGATGGTTGGTTTGAATGGTATTTACCGGTGTAAGAAAAGCACATGTGTGTCTTGTTGCTGATCCACTTTATTATCTACATTATATCGTTTTTAAATATTTGATGAATTTCGTTTTAGCATTCAAGACAAACTGAATTATCATGTGTCAAATTCTAAATGAATGAAAGAGTTTTTTCATTTGCTTGTAAACATAATAAAATATTTCGAGACTAGACAATTTTGCTTTCGTCCGTCTGTCTGTCTGTATGTGTATTCCACGAGACTCGGCAAAAATGTTCTTTGATTTATTTTTTTCATGGTGTACTTTTTTTCGCGAGGTCTAGTCTTCGATCGTGGTTCAACAACAAGCGCGCGTGTGTTTGTGTGTGTGCGTGTGTGTAGTGGTAGATGTAGTTATGTGGGTTACTTACGTGGCGAGTAGGACCTCTCGCGCTCGTATCTGCGGCGGCGGTAGTGCGGCGAGGGAGAGCGGTGGCGGTAGCCGCGGTGGTAGTAGTCGCGCTCGCGGTAGCCGCCGCCGCCGCCGCCGCCACCTCCACCGCGGTAGTAGTAGTCGCTGCGACACAGACACGTACGTGTTAGGACAAGTCGACATAGTATATCAATAACCAATCATATCGCAGAGAAGCAAAAAAAAAACTACTTCAAAACTGTCAGAACTGGTCCAAATTGAAATGACCCAAGAATCATCCAACCACCTCCGTTTTTAAATTTGTTAAGGTTCAAAAAATGTGTTAATTGAATTACTGGACGTTTTCTGCGATATCATTGGTTGAATAAGTCCATACTACTCTGCTCGTAAGACTGGCTGATCAGTAGTGGTCTTATCTAAAAGGCCGGTCTCAATAATCTACCTAAACCCGCGCTATACGGTAAACAGGCTACTTTAAACTATCTGTAACTGCCATTCAATAATAAAATCTACTAGTTATCCCGACGAACTTTGTATCGCCTCAAATAATGCAAATGTATGTAAATTGAAAAACGCGACAGACGGACAAACAGACTGACAAATTGTCGTATTAAATATATAGATGTTATCCTACCAGAGATTAAAGATAATTAACTGTGTTATCTTTAGTAAGCGCTTTCGAAACAACGTCTCATTTTTGCATTTGTAATTAATGGCGTCTTGTTTTAATATAGTCATTTATAACATTTTTGGGATTAGGATTAACGGTGGTTGGTGTTTTATAGTATAGTTAATGTCCAAAAATGTATGAATAATTCACTGAATGTGCAGATATAAAGGTTCAAACTAAAACTTCTTACGAACATTTATAACTAAACGCATTGTTTAATGCACATCAGTGATGCGGGACGAGACCAAGACAACACACACGTTTCAAACTTTCATTGTTTAGTTCTTGTTAATTCGACAAGAACAATTCGCTACAAAGAGATACATATATAAAAATGAATCCCTATTTCCCTCGGTCACGACATCACGCGTAAACGCCTGGACCGATTTCGCTTATTCTTTTTTTGTTGTGTTCGTAATTATCAGGTGAAGGATATTATGGAAGAATAAAAAAAGTTATGCGGAACATTAGAAAAATGAATGCGGTACGAAGTTCGCCGGGACAGCTTGTATTTTATATTTTCGGACAGCAAAGATTCTAGTGGAATGTAACATTTTGGTTCGAATTACAAAGTGGTTATGAATTTACTATAGTGCCCCGTAACGGCAATGGCTGGCCCCCTATAAAGGGGAACCAACAAAATTACTGGCTTGTGTGGGTGTATAATGCACTTCTGCCTACTCCTACGGGGATATAGGCGTGAAGATATGTATCAATAATTATTATATATATAAAAATGAATCCCTATTTCCCGTGGTCACGACATCGTGAACGGCTGGACTCATTTGGGTAATTTGGGTCTTAAAATATTCGTGAAGGTTCATGGAAGGTAGCAAAATTTCAGGCGGTACGAAGTTTGCCGGGACTACTAGTATTACATATAGGGTATTGTTTTAAAAATACACGTCAAAAAGTGACACACCAAAGTATTGCGCGGTGCTTTAATTTAGATTTTGTCACACATGTCAATATCTTTTGTGCTCAATTGGCCCCAAGGATCTATTTTCTACTTTTTTCTTAATATTTATATAAGCTAAAGTGGTTAAAGGTAATGGATAGAAACAGGCGTTACTTGGCGAAAATCCATGACAAAACAATGTTTTAAGAAAAAACTTTTTAAAATTATATAATAGCATTAATTTTGCAGTGAGCTTTTTTGGATTGAGGGGAAAATGGGGTACATATGGTCCCCTTTATTATCCGATCTTCACGAAACTTTGCACAAGGATTCCTTTACTAGAATATTTTTAGTTAGTTTTGTTTTTGGGAAGAGGGGGGTGGGGGAGAAATCACCAAAAAATTATTTTAATGTTCGCGAGGCCTACTGTTCGACCAAAGGGCGACCACTAGTAGATAGAAAAATTATTGAGACCGGGCGTTAGCCAACGTAGGTGTGCTACAATATCTATCGATCGATAAACAAATATAAATGCCTGGTTAGCGGCAATAGGTTCGTCATTACGAACCAGCAGAGTCATTGGGAAAAAGTGTAAAGAATTCTTCGGGATAACAGGTGCGATTATTATGTGGACGATCTGGTACCAAAGTTATTCAGAATACCCGAAATCTCCGATCTAAAGTTTTAAACTGCGTTATCCACTTTGAAATCTAATCCCACATTAACTATTTCTAGGAATTCTCTCATACAATACGTATCGAGTAGAAACTCTCAAGCAAAAAAAATATCGATGCTTAAAAGACATGAAAATTGCGTGACCCACGATATTATTAAGGTTAAACAACAATCGAAGAAACACATGCGCAACTATTAGTATTGCATAACGTCAAATATTAGTATTTTATTAGCGTATATGTTATTGGGTGTAAACAGTGAACGGAAAAAAAAAATAGCGTAACTTCAAAGAAAACCACTAAAATAAACGGCCCCACGATATATTTTGTTTTCTATGAATAACGACTACAATTTCGAGATAATGATTGTTACTATTGTACATGTACGTCTCTGATTGGCTAGCGACACGTAGCAACTATCGCATGATTAGCGCGATAAATTACAAATCTGCTGCACAATCGAAACACCTACGCGACACAATTTGCCTAGCTAGCGACGACGGCATAGTCTGCGTTTTCGAGCGCTAGAAATGCATTATGTTTTTCCGTTCACTGTGGTGTAAATAACTAAAAACACTCACTCTCTGTCGCGCCCCCCACGTCTGTCGTAGCCATTGTCTCTGCTCACACTGCTTGAAACAAAAGGAAAGGAATTCTAATCAAATTATCTTGACCCCTTTAGGGCTTTCTTCAAGGAAACATCCGGGTATTCGTAATATATATGAAAGAGAATGAAAGAAAAAAAGAAGAACCCAACCCCAAAGATGCGGGATAAAACCCGACGCAACCACTTACGACGGAAGTCGCATAGGCGGCCAAAGGCCCGCCGGCGTCATGGGGAATACTTACCCGGGGCGTTCGGCAATGGACGATGGGGCGGCCATATGACATGGTACGAATGTACTCACAAATAGCCAGTAATTTTGTTGGTTCCGTGTAATAAGGGGAAAGTCTATTGCTGTTACCGGTCACTATAGGAAATTCATAACCACACATAGTTAATCAAACTAAAATACCAACAGCCAGGACAGATGTTACATACCACTTAATAGAATCTCTCTCAGAATATGTGAGATAAATACAAGGCTAAAATGTCCAATCAGGCCTTTAGTAAATCGACTTGGTCTTTAGCCGATTTACTCTAAATCTGTTTAGTTGTTTTCTCTACCAACATCTAGGCGTCACTCACAATCAGTTATTATGAATGAATTTCTAATGTTGGATATTATTTAAATAGAAGCAGTTTAATAAGTTACTTACTAATTATTTAGTGACCGATTTTTATAATTACTTTTTAATGAGCTCGACAGAATAGCGTTGTATGATGTTTCTAAATAACACTACTGTAGTGTCAGTTAGGATCATCATCAAAAAAGCGTTAGCGATAGCTATATCCCAGGCAGACCTAACGGCCTGGCCACGACTTCGGCGCGGCGCGGTGAGCGTGGCGGCGTCGGTGAGCGGTGCGTTTTGCACGCCACGTACCCTCAGTAGCGGTTAGTTGCAGCGGCCGCGGTGGACGTATTTAGGTCGTCAAATCGTGCCCAAAATCATGGCATTATCAAAATTATCCCTCTTCTGTTTAGAAAGCAGTACATTTTTAAAACAAGATATTCTTAATATGAGAGAAGGAGTGCACGAATTGAATAAAAAATTAAATATAGTTTCGTCAACATATTGGTAGTTTCGTTTGGTAGGTGTTTAATTTCTTCCCACAACTTTTTTATAATGTTTTCTTTCATACTTATGTTGGGGATGTTTTGATATCCATATAGGGGTCGATTTAAAATTTCCGTAATAAATGCCTCGGTATCCATAGCCGCCACAAAATCGTCTAAATTATTTTGTTTTTGTCTACGCCGCTGAGTACGTCACTCCTACACCGCTGTCCGCGCCGCTCTGTTTCGTGGCGTCGTACTCATTCGCTTGTACTTTTGTTCCTGCCGCTCCCCGCACCGCGCGCCGCTGTAGCGAATCGCTCGGATAAAACCGCGCGCGTTTTCGCTATGAGCGGCGTCTCGTGGCGTGCTTCCAACATTTTTATACTTTTGATATAACCGCTCGCCGCCCCGCGCTTAGCTGCCGCTCACAGCGGCAAGGTCGTGGCCAGGCCGTAAAGGCCAAAAAGAAATCTACCGCTTAGCGAAAGAAATATAAAACAGAACGAAATATGTAAAACATATGATTTGTATAAAAGATCAAAAGGGTACAGATTTAGTAAAAGAAAATGAAGTAAGAAATTGATGGAAATAATATTTTGAAAAACTTATGAATGAAGATAATACATGGCGTGGAAATTTGAATGAGAGACGAGTAAATGTAGGTTTAGTAAAGGAGATTGCTAGAGATGAAGTATGAAAGGCGGTACGAAATATGAAGCCGTAGGGCCCGACGGCATTCCAGTGGAAGTGTGGAAGAAACTGGAAGATGGATTTTTGTGGCTGACTTTATTCTTCAATAAGTTGTTGGTGACTGTGAGACTGTGAGGTGACGATCCCCAAAGTGCAAGTTCTCTAGTGCCCATTAAAAAAAATAAGGGTAATGTTCGACTGCGGCAACCGAGGAATAAAGCTCACGTCACACAGTATGAAAGTTTGGGAGAACGTTATAGAGAAACGAGTGCGAGAGGAAAGAGAGATTACCAAAACCAGTTCGGATTTATGCCTGGTCGCGGGACTACAGACGCCATATATTGAATCTGTGCAATGTATTGTCGATCGAGAACCTACGTACGATCTGCTGCTGGCAACCCCGACGAGTTCAGTGTGGCGGTAGGCCTGCATCAGGGCTCAGCGCTAAGCTCGTATCTCTTTCTGTTAATAATGGATGCTCTGACATCGGAGATACAACAGGAAGAGACATCCTGGTGTATGCTATATGCCGATGACATTGTTCTTGTAAGTGAAGACGGGCCTGAGGTACAGAGCAGGCTGGAGAAATAGCAGTGTAAAGTGTAGGCCTGAAAATCAGCAGAACCAAAACGGAGTACATGTTCTCCGATTTCGGCGGTCGCTCCAGTTTTACACCCATAACGCTAGCCGGCGTACCATTACCAGTCTGCTCCAGCTTCCGGTACATCAGCTCTCTTATCCAGAACGCTAGGGAAATCGATCGCACAGTGAAGTACAGACTTGACGCTGAAATGGATGAAACGGCGGCAGGTCAAAGCCACTATATGCTACCTCCTATTTCCCCCGAAACTTAAGAGAAAGTGAACAGCTATCAAGTTATGGGCATGTTATGAGAAGAGAGAAAAGTAATGTGGTGGAGAAAAGAAAGGTGCAAAGTATGAATGTAGAGGGCTTGAGAAGTCGAGGTAGGCCCGAGAAAAGATGGATGGAATGCATGAAAGAGAATATGACCAGGAAAGGAGTGATTAATTATTAGGACAACGTCATCTAGCCCAAATGAAGCTAAAATAAGCTTGAGCTATGGGATCTAGACAACTGATAAACATACTTATACATTTTAAAATACTTGTATAGTATACATAGATAACACCCAAACTCCGAAACAATGATCACACAAATATGTGATTCGGACCGGGAATCGAACCCGAGACTCCGGAGTCAAGCGGTGCACTACCGACCACTCACCCTAGCAGTAAAAGCAGATGGCGTATGACAGGGGTATATGGAAAATGAAATCATGTTGCCCCGAGCCCAAATAATTGTGACACAGATGATGAGTGTCAGTTAGGATCATTATTACAACAAGTAGCTCTGTGAATGTCTGTACTATATAATAAATGCAATAGTAAATACCCTACTAGCAAGTAAGTAATTATCGAATTCTTGCGATTCTACTTCTGTGAAACAAAAAATAACCGTCAAATAACAATTTTCATCTAATCTCATGTCGAAAAGTTCGAATTATAATTTCTAAATTTGACATTTTATGTTTTTTAATAGCAAGAAAAGTGGCTAGTGTTGCACCATTTTGAAATCTTGATTAAATGAGCCATCTTCTGAAATAACTTGTCAAGCACTACCCTTGGCGTAGGGTAGTACGTTTTTTTTTTTTTCAAAATGAAGTGTCAAAGTTAACTAACAATATTTTTGTGAACCATGACTCACTAAAACTTAACTTATTTTATTAAGTTAACAATGTTTTTTGCGTAAATTTGTAGTTGCGATTAATAGCATCGTTAATGAAGATTACGAAATTAAAAAAATCACACCGAAATTGTGACATTGGTGATCACAGGACTTGAAAATGCGACCAAGAGTGTCGAATTTCAACTTTTTTGAAAAAAATGTCTTTTATCGCTGAACTGAGTGATATGGATTTTTTGTTTTATTTTTCCCAGAACTGGTGTAACTTGGCCTTTCATTCGGTCCCAGATTATCGTTGAGTTTTGGGACATACTGTATAGTGGGCAGCAAACGATACCTCGTATTAGAATCGAGCAATGCCATCTATCGGTCGATAGCGTTGCGAACGATTGATGTTGTTAGGTACATACTTCCGTTTTGTCACACTGGTGTTCTAAAATATTCGTCCCTAATAGTTCCTAACGTATGAAATTAGATAAAGTTTTATACACAAAACTGCACATTATTGGGTATTAGAATACTCCTCTTAATGCAACTGTTTTATAAACTACTATTATCAAATTACTCCAGTTCGCGAGGCGTAAGCTGAGCTTTGCATTTATGAGAGTTCACATACGTGAACGTAACGTGACACTGTTTTACACACACAGCTACGCACGCACAGCTTTTTTACTCTACTTTTCGTGAGCACTCACACAAATGCAAAGCTCACCTAGGGCCTCACGAACTGTAACAAATACAAAACTTGGTGAAAATTAACTATTTATACAGTCGATTATAGATTGGTGGCAATTGGTGCAACTTGCTACACACATTTAGGAAAAGTACATACCTACCTAAACTCGCGAAACCGGTCACTAAATAAAAAAAGTAACGCAAAGGGGTAAACAGTGGTTCATTACACACTCACACTTTGCCAGTAACTTTGTTCGTTCCACGTTATAGGGGGCAAATCTATTGCTGTTACAGCTCACTATAGAAAATTCATAACCAGTCTGAAATTAAACAAGTAACAAGGTTCTTGCTACAGGAGTTTGCTAGAATATTAGTAAAAATAAAATAAGCAACTCACGTGGGCTTCCCCATGTAAATGCCGGGTGTAGGCGTGTGAGCGCGCTGTGTGATAGAAAAGTCAACTCTGATGCGTCTGCCGTCAATCTCCATGCCGGTACATTCATTCTTCGCCACTTTGGCATCCTCCTGGTTCTCGAAGTACACGAAGCAGAAGCCACGGGAACGACCAGTCTGGCAAGTTATAGCAGTAAAGTAAAATACGGTGTATTTATGTCGGGTTAAGGATGGGTGACCAACCATTTCTTAAGACATTGAGTCCGTGTCTCGGAGAGCACGAGCCGTTTGCTTGGTCCTGGTCAGATCTATGGCGAGTTTGCACTTGGCGAAAAAACTATGGAGATGTGAAAGTTAAAGATAATAACTTCTCTCTACGGTGTCGAAGACGGAGGGAGGGCAGTAGCCATCGCTCAGTCAGCCTGCGACCACAGCTGGTGTAACCTAGTCAAAACGTCAGGTACAATAAGTGTGTAACTATGGATATATATCGGTATGATTCGTGTTAATTCCCGTAGAATAATACAATTGTTACCGAGCTTTTGGAGCCCTATAAAATTGGGACTGGTTTGTGGAGCTTAGATGGCTTCTCAGTTAGGCTGTAAATCCGAAAAAGGAAATAAAGTCATGCAATTCTTACCTTGGCGTCAATAACCACTTGTGTTTTATCAACTGGTCCATATTTGGCGAAGATATGGTTGATCTGCTGTTCGGTTGTGTACAGACTGAGACCGAACACACCGAGGCATCGCGACGGTGTGGGGTTCTCCTGACGACAAACAGACATACATTCTATACGGTTGCACTGTTAGCTCAACTACGGGGCAATGTAGTGTTTAATGCTATTGGTCGCTATAAAAAGTTTCATTATGGTTTTAGAGCACTGTAAAGTCGAGAATCTATTCTAAAACCAAGTCTCCACTGTCCGTCAGTCTGTCATCACTTTTCATCATACAGTATCTCATGAACTGTGATAGCTAGACATATATTTTCACAATGATTCAGTTGCAGCTGTAACAAATACTAAAACATAATAAAATAAATATCAAGTATGGCGCCCATAAAACAAACATGTATTTTTTGTAGTTTTTTGCTCATAATTACTTTACTGTAAACGTTTATAGTGTCAAATGTTGTATAGATAATAAGTACGGGAAACCTTCGTGCGCCATTTTTTATTTATTTATTTGTAATATAATGTGTATGAAATATTTATTTGTAATATAATGTGTAAGAAATATTTATTTGTTCAGACTGCATGTCTATGTAATAAATTGCTGCTTTATCATTGAAAATTGTCCCACGGACAATGACTGGAGTTGGACAAATTCCAAGTGTATTTAAACTTTTATAAATTTTTAAATGAAAGAGATAAATGTATGTTTTGGACAAGATTAAGAGTTTTTCTTCAAACTTTCAAATTTTCTTTCAAATATTGAAAATTCTTTCACTTAAATGTAGCTACATTATTCTTGACCGTTATTTAAGCTACCTTTTATCGCTATAACATGTTCTCGTGAGAACTGTGAACGAGAAAACTATACATTTAACGCGGGCTTATCAGCTTGTGTTTCATTAAAATACATATTTATAACGTCCAATGGCATTGGAAATGTATTCTAAACTAAAATACTGAGTCTACAGTGAAAACTGTATGAAATTAAACGTTTTATAACAAGCAACAAATGGAGTTGCGGCCTTTAACTGTCAGGAAATATAAAGTTTGAATTTAAAAAAAGAGTTTTGCAAAATATATGTTTTAGCAATAATGTAGTCTAGGAGTCAAATTAGCAACTGTTAGTTGAAATTTAGACCCCTATCACCGTCGACACATAAGCATAGTAATAACAGAGGGTGTGTAGTACAGACCCCATGTCCTTTCTATAGTAACAAAAATACCTTTTGACAATTATTGCATAAAAAAATACAATTAACGTTCGCGGCGCTCTTCTAAAAATGTTAGGACATAACTTCATCTAGTCACCTAAGGGCCGGCGCTCACTGCCGGCATGGCACGGCAGATTGAGCTGCGGCATCCCGCGGCGTTCCCTGTCATGCCGTAGCATAGTAGGTTGTGCTTCGGCATGCATGCATCATCATCATCATGCAATCAATGTGAGAGACAAAAAACGCGCGCGCACCGACCGGACTGCGCCCCATAAACCGAAATGACCGCTGCACAAGTTACAACCTTATTTCAACTAGGTTAGCAATCATAATTCCTCGACACAAAGTGACCCATACGTCTCGCGAGATGCAATGGCGTGCCGCAGCATCCCGCGGCATGCCGAGGCGCGTCGCGTCGCGTCATGCCACAGCATCCCGCGGCACGTCGCGGCATCGTGGTATCGAAATAAAGTAACATAAACTCTAAACTCATTGATATAACATTCAAAATAACTTGATTAGTAATAAAATCCTTTGCCATGCCGTGCCGTGCCGGCAGTGAGCGCCGGCCCTAAGTCGGCCTTGCACTTGATAATACAAAAAAAAATAAACTACTGTCATGGGCAATAGGGAACATTAAAAATTGAACAGTAAATTATTCATGCCCTTGGCCGCGGTCGCCCATACGTCCATTGCCGGGCGCCCCAGGTACGCACTCTGAAGATTTCCTGTGGCAATTACGCCCTGCCCTATTAAGTACTCCAATCTATGTAAAAACGCTGTATCGAAAGAACGTTATCTACGCTACCTACATCTATTCGGAGCAGTTGCTACGGAAATGGTCCCATATCTTTGTATCGCGTCGGTACTAGTATAGTATTGTACTGTGCCATGGATAAGAATATTTATTTTAATGAATGAATTAACATAGGTGCCTCCACAAATTACATTATACACATCATCATTAAGCTAATATTGCATTGAATATATTTAAGTTTAATATTTATCATTAGCATTCTGCTAGAAAATCAAACGGCAATATTTGTCGAACGCGAAGAATTCAAGGCCACGAATATCATGTGCTTTGATATTTCAAGATAATTAAATAAAATATCATTTATCCCACCCACCGCAATGCTTCTCTTTAAATACCTGTCCATCCTAAGGTTGCCCGTAAGATATTGCTTTTAGCGATGAGGCCGCCTTTTGTATATCCTGTATTTGTGATTTTTAAATGGTGTACTATAAAGTTTATTCTAATGTAATCTAATTTAAAAAGACTATGGTTTTTTATATATATTCTCATAGACTTCAGCCCATCGCGGGTTTTGGGCGATAAGGGAGAGTGCCTAAACCCTCAGTAACCAATCAACCGTATAACCACTGTGTTTAATATTTATACGGGTCGATAGTCGAAAACTTGTAAGCGATAAAAAATGTCAAAAGGTATTTATTGCACTGAGCAATTAATATTTAAAAAATAATAATAGTTCATACAATGATCTCTCCCGTGCGGTGATTGACGCCGCGCCTTGTTTCTGGCTGTAACAATTATAAAAAAAACAATGTGACGCACTTTCTATTAGAAAAACAATTTAACGGTACGTGCAGTAACGCGTAAATTCACAATAATCGGCAATGCTCCTGATAACAAACCACTAAACTCAAAACAAAACTTTGGAAAAAACTATAGTTTAAGTTTTGTGGTCGCTGATTTAGTACTCGCTTTGGTCGATGGGAAGGGCAATGCCGCTGAAACTGCCATTTTGTTGCTAGCCTAAATACATTGTGTAGACATTTCGGACTACTGAAAGAAGTACTCGGAAATGTCGTTATGGTCAGTGGCTTTTACTATTTGACTTATGTGGTACAGTCGGCAGAGAAATACTTTTGAAATAGTAGCAGAATAACTACTACTGACTTTACTAATCAGAAAGTTATGATCATAACGGTAACATTGTTCATAGTTTGTAGGACAAATTAAGTAACTCTGCTGACTGTACTGCAGTACTACAGATGTTGAATCTAATGCTGTAGCTAGACTATGCTATGATCCTCACAACTTTCGCGCTACAGTACTTTACTCGCCGGGCAAGACGAGCAGCATGACAAATAACATAGCCACACTATGTCCCTTGCCACAGGTCGAGTCTGTGTAAAGGGTTACACATATAAGCCGCTCACGATGTGAGTGGGATAGAGTCTTGTCCCAATAACCGCTCCGTGACGTCATCAATCGCTGAAAAGTACGGATAACAAAACAGTATTGTAGGTGACGTCATCAACATGGCCGCCAATCCTATAGTCATCTTGCGCGGCTTATAAATAAAATAATAAATAAATGGTATTCACATATTCGCCCTTTACCCTGTCACCGGGATGGCGGCGGCGCGAGGCCATGGGGCTGTGGGAGTGCGAGCGGCGGTAGGAGCCACGCGGCGAGTACGAGCGGCTGCGGCTGCGCGAGTAGCGCGTGCGGTAGCCGCGGCGCGGGGAACCGGACCGGGAGCGGGTCCTGTCAACAACAACACTATTGGCAATTGGTGGAATTTGCTACACATTATATTGAACCAACACACATGTACTTTTTAAATAAAGAGGAAAGATTTGATTGTTTTTTACATTTTCATTTCATTTCATTTATTATTCAGATTGTAAAATACTGGTACATAGGGTGTTAACCAATGGTGGGACACTGCCGACCTTTTTATAATAAGAAGGTCGGCAGTGTCCCACCATTTAGGTATACAATATTAAGTCTTATAACTACCTATTCAAGTATGACAATATTCTAATTTTTAATGTTAATAAGATTTTTTAAATAAGAATTTAAAATGTCAATTAGGTAACAGTCATAGAATACTGATAAACAATTTAATTTTATAACAATTTAGATACATAAGTATTACAATATTCTCAATTAAATAAAATCTACAAAATGTCAATAAAATGTAAGATGTCAATAAAATAAAATAGTAAAATGTCATTCTACTTTTAAGATATCATAAAATGTCATAAGATTATAAGATGTCAAAGTGGTACACAATATTAAAATACACAGATAACATAAAAAAAGAAAAGCTCAATATGCGACTGAATTCATTAAATAATATGAAACACATAAATTTGCATTGTCACATCAACCATATAGTCTTTGAGCGAGTAGCAGCACGCTTCAATCAGATATACGCGCGTATATCTGATTGAAGCCTACTCTTAAACATGTTAATATCTGAGAGGTTTCTGATTGACCCTGGAATTTTATTATATATCTATGGTCCCAAGCAAAACACACTATCATGCAATAGTTGAGTTCTACTCGGAACCGTACACAACTTATCTAAATGTCGAGCTCTTTTACGGAACTCAAACAATTCCAGGTGAGTTTTCGCAAACAATGCAACCTCAAATGTCGAGAGTGGGTAAAGCAAAGACCTTATAATACAACGGACATAGGATCTAGAACAAATCGCAAGAAAATAATGTCCCGAGTCGACCTATACATTATACATAGGCATACATAGATATAAACAAATTTCATATTAAAATTTAAACCTTGATTCAACGGAATAGTGTTCACTTTTGTTTGCACTAATTTATCGCATTACGTAGCTTCTATCTGTCCGCCTGACTAATTCACCTTATGCAGCTTATACTTGAACTACGTGAACATAGAAACAATGGAGTAGGTTTATTTTGTTAAAGTCTTTTAAGGATTCCATGATATGTACCTACGTAGGCGTAATAATTAATGTAAGACTACAATAAATTCCATAATCTTATAAATTGTAATTACTTGTTTATGTTAGACGAAATAAGCTGAAAAACTAATTAACGACTGACAAAGATTTTTTTTTCGAGTCAGTTTCATAATAAGTAACTGTAGTGTATGAATAACAAAAACGGAATTAATGAATTTAACTAATTATAATATTATAAATGCCAAACTTCTTGCGGGTGTCAAAGTTCTTCCGCTTTCATTACTATTTTCATAACGCTATGTCGCTACGTCTACTACAAGATAGCCGTGTTTCAAGTGACTGAATTAGTTGCTAAAACTGCGCATCATTAATTTATTTTTATCTTATGGTTAATTTTTGGGATACGAAATTATTGGCTACTAGCTGATCACCGTGACTCCGCCCGCGAGATATAGTTATCTCGGCCCCGATTCCCGTGGGAATACATTACCGAGAATCCAAATAAAAAGAAAATAACAGTACATACACGAAATAAAATGACATGTGTAATTATATTTATGACAAAACAATGATACCCTGTGAAAATTAAAAACATTTTTGGGCTTGTCTCCTCCATTCAATCAAGGGATTCTTGTACAAGTTTCATAAAGATCGGACCTCTTTTTGTTATGTCCATAAAATGAGCCGAACAAACAAGATTGTTATTTTTTGGATCAAAATATTCTTCTCGCCGTGCTAGGGCAATAATATTTTTCCATTGTGCACAGTGTACTGGATCCCGAGGAAAACTGAAATAGATGTTGGTTCATATAACGAAAAAAAAAATCATAAAGAGCCAAGGCGTCTCCACTATAATCTTTGTTCCAAATAGTTTTATCGCTATCGGTAATCCGAATAAATCTGAATGGTCATTTTGTTAGTACATTATTCAGTGAAAATGAAATGGTCTCTTTCTTTTTACTGAGCTTGGGATGAGTTCGAAAGAGACAGATAGGTACTTCGGTATTGGACTGGATTGCAATATTTACTTTTGTCTTTTAATTTATTATCGACGAAATACTGTATTTTAAGTGAAATAATAAATTGCAAATAATAAAACAAAAGCTTATTTACTGAAAATATGATACACCGTCTTCAATTTGCTTTTTTTTCGTAGTTTTTACACGTTTTTACAATACAGTACGGCATTGTGCAACGTGTTGTCGTTCAGTTGTCAAAATCAAGACTGGCGCGCGATTGTTTCTCTTTTAGCGTTTTGTTTCTCTTTTAGTTCGGACACTTTTGAGCGATGATCCGAAATCCATTGTATTTAAAATCATTGGGGTAAAGTAAAAATTTGCAAACGTTTAAAATGAGGTCTACATGAGTCTGTCTGTTGTAGATGGCACATACTTCTAATGCATCGTTTTTGAGCAACAAATGCATGATGTCTATCCGTTGAGTTTCCTCAGAAAAGAATTCCATAGCGCAAGTTGGACGCCACGTAACCATTATACGCTATTTGTAGCGTTGACTGATTTATACATTGAATATGTAGCTACATTATCCCTGAGTGCTATACTACTGGCTACTTTTTATCAAAAAATCATTCAACCATGATAAAACAGAACAATGCACATTGAAATTACTATCACAACAAACAAAGTGGCTTCTGTTCCCTATATATATATTTGATTATATCTTAAAAACTACACAACAAATTTTAATGCGGTTTTCACTAAGGATAGTGGTTTTCAAGTTTCAAGCAGACAAAGCCACAGGTGTTCATTACTTTATTATACATAGTAAAACAAACCATTAAAATATTTTGCAATCAGTTCAAACTTGGTTTATCAAGGATACTAATTACATTTATTATAATTAAACACAATACATATTATGATAAACATTGATATTGTATGGATTTTGTTGTATTTTTTCTTGTATTTTATGTCTTGGTTTCAATAAGCCAAGATTTTGTTTTAAGATACCTAACCACATCCTACTAATATTATAAACGCGAAAGTTTGTGAGTATGTAAGTATGTAGGGATGGATGGATGTTTGTTACTCTTTCACATAAAAACTACTGAATGGATTTTAATGAAACTTTACAATAATATATTGTAAAGTATACATCAGAATAACACATAGGCTACAATTTATAAAGATATTGTGTGAATTGTTCAAAATTTGACGCGGCGCGACGGGAACGGGAAAACATCCAAATTACCACGCGGACGAAGTCGCGGGCGCCCACTAGTATAAAATAATCCCATAAAAACCATAAATGTGGAAATAATGCCATGTTCAATGTGACGAATATTTAAAAACTGACTGGAATAATTGTCGTACGGGTTGAATTAAGTATATTTGTCTATTGAACTTATCTTCGTTAAGTCATATAATTATGCAAGTTAAAGTGCTGGTTCTGGTTGTACTGTATTTATTGTTAGATGGATATGTTACTTTACTGAAATTTAGTTGTTTGCTAAAAAGTAGCCATTTAAAATGTTATTCCGTAGATAAGTGGACAGAAAAGAAATGACACCATGAATGTTGGTCCAAGGTTAACTGAAGTATACCTACTCAAATATAAAGGATAACTTTAAATGTATCATAGTAAACACAATTTTTTTTTATTACAGGAAGTTATTGATAATAATATGAAGGTCACATATTATTCATTACCATGCCCAGAACATTAAAATTTCATCAAAATCAAGGTGATTTTATCATCAATATAAAATACTTATAAAAATGACATGATTATAATTCAATGACCACAACATGGGAAATATTATTTTGAAAAATTATACACTGCAGTGTAAATAAAGTGTAAGTAAATAAACCATTATAATAAAATAAACCATTAAGTTGTATACATACTGTGATGGCAAAGTGTTATTTTGGTTACCATTATGCAAACAATTAAGTTTTGAATGTAAGTAACTAAAGTGCCCAGAATTGGCAATAGGCTAGCCCCCTATTACATGAGACTAACAATAACTGGCGAAATGAAGGCCTCTGTCTGCCCCTTCGGGAATATGAATAAAGATAGGTATGTGTGGAATAGTAACATAAACCAATATGTAAATACAAGTTACTACTTTCTTATCGCTCGTACCTATATTGGTTACCCCTCGTAAACTATCGTATTGATAAACGTTTGGTTGCTATAGCGCTTGATCAATCATCGAACCAATTTCACGTCGATTAAAATGATGTCACGGCGGATGCTTAACTTGTTTCACGTAAATTACCACAAACTTACACGCGAATTGTTTCGCTACAATATGAATAAATTGCGCAATACACATTGGTTATCCTTGAGATCGAGGTTATAAATCTGAATAAACATTGATAAACAATGCTGAACGATTTATGAAATTTACAAAAAACAAATAAGCATCACCATAACATTCTAGAAGCTAGACTTACGGGCTCCTGTACTTTCTGCTGGACGCTTTTGGCGGGGGCGGCGTCCTAGACCGGCTTCGGCTAAGACCTCGCGACATAGCAGCTTTTGGTGGCGGATCTCGTGACCCGTTACGAGTCCTGGAGCGACTTCTCTGAAAGTGGCCAGGCAAATAATGCAGTTTTAATAATAGAACGAAGACAAACGCCAGCAAAATAAAACACACGCGGCGGGAATGCTTCACGGCGGGAATAGTGTTAAATATAATACCTCTCGATCCGACATGATGGTAACGCCTGATGAATCGGGTCAACACAAAACGAATAAAGCTAATGTATTCTATTTATACACTGTTGAATGCAAATAAAATTAAGCGAGCACACCTCGCTCGACGCAATACACCACAAGATATGAAAAACAAAATGGCGTGTGTATACTGTCTGCTGTCTGTGACTAGCGCAGCCAAAGAGAATACAATACTAGGCCCCAAAGAGAATATAACAGCGCTGCGCTGCTTCTGCTTTGTAAGCCGGTGTATGTGTAGTGTAGCCTGTGCTAAAAAAAGGAAGTAGGGAGGAGCGTATAGCTATTGTTTAATGGAAGATCAATTTTATTGAAATATGTTTTTTTTTAATCCTACAGTTTTTTTTTAATCCTAATTATAATATTCACATCAATCCTAATTATATATTTAGCATAGCTTCACCATAAAGTAAAAAAGGTAGTTCCCCTAATTTCTTTCACTTAAACTCCGAATGAAATACATTTCAAGCATATATTCCCGCAAGGGTAGGCAGAGGTGCATTACACACCCACAATTTGCCAGTATTTTGATTCCTACGTAATAGAGGGCAAGCCTATTGCCGTCACGGGGCACCCTTACACACTTTGGACATAACCCATTATATAATGGGTTATGTCCAAAACAGCAGAATGAATTTCTAAAAAGTCTCGGCGTCTCGGACTTACCTATATCTTTTTTTTTTTTCTTTTTTTTTGGTGAGTCTTTTGTCCATAATGGACATGTCAGCCTTGACATGACTGCATGGTATAGTTATCTGTGGATCTCAATCTATTTGGAAATCCAAAATGTTTCGACAACCATCAAAAATGGGATATTGGCCTGTCAATTTTGACAAATGATGGTTGCGAGCACCAAATGGTTTCATCGTGAATGGGGACCTTTAGACGAATAGTTACTATTGGTTGCATGTATATACTTATTATTAAGCGGAGAAAAGCGGAGCGAAGCGGAGCTCAATCTTAGGCAACAAATGTAAATCGTTTGTGTGCCAACTCCTCCGAAACGGCTCCACCGATTTTGACCAAATTTGGCATGCTGGTCGACATCATCCCCAGGAGTGCATATCTCTGAAATCATGAAAATAGTGCTGACCACGGAGGAATAATTACCGAAAATGTTTGTGAAATGGTTGCCATGGAAACACGTGCGTCAACAATAAAAATAGAATTTTTTTCATTCGATTAATTAATTAAGTGTTCGATTCTGATTCTGATATGTAATAAAAACATTTGCTCTGCTCAACATTTTTGCATACCTAGTTTTAAGGGCCCAGATCGTGAAAATCACCGAAAAGAGTATTACGATTTTTCATATTTAACCTATTTACATATGATTAATAACAACGATAATTTGTATATATTAAAATGAAAGACCAAAAATTATGTTAATGCTAATTTTAACTCTTTAAACCCTGTAGTTGTTATATAATAAACGTCAACAAACGCACAAAATTGAGAAAAAATGCGAAAACGTGCCTTCGTATTTTTCAGATTTAACCCAATAAATCAACACAAATTGATAAAGAGAAACACTTTTTGAACACTGAAAAAACCAATAAATATAACCATGTACTTTTTTTTGTACCTTTACAAACAAAGACTTCCCCTTTTAAAGCCCTAAAATCTAGATATGTTTTACGTAAATTCTCCATAGAAAATGTATGAAAAATGAAACGCATCCTGATAGCACGGTCGTCGCCACTAATCGCCAGTGCGCCATAGAATTTCAAAGCGACTCCACGCGTGTCGGATGCTCCAGCAAAATTACGTGTTGTGAATTTGTGTTTTTTGTGAAAAACTGTAAGTACAATATTTTTATAACTAATTTACTTTCAGTAAATAGAAAGTACCGATATAATGAATGTCTGAAAGAAAACCATGATGGAACTAGATATAAATCGTAAGAAATACAAAATTATTTACTTTGTTGAGTAGGTCATTTTATGAACCTTGTAAAGTAGGTATCAATCAATTGTGTGTATGCTTATCATGTCTTAGTAGTAATAATAATATAATCTATTTGCATTTTGAACAGGGTAGGTACATTACAAAGCTAATAGGTACAATGATTTAGATCACCTGATTCAGACATATACCTACAATAGCATGTAAATATTGATTTGACATGTAATTAGATAGGTACACAATTAGGTATGTCAGTCTAAGAAGAAAAATTACAATGTCCAGTAGGGTAGGTAATAATTACGTAATTTCAATATCTCTATAAGTAATAAAGTCAATTTCTTTAGGAACAATTTTCATAATAATAAATTTTATTACATAATATAGTATTAGTTTTCATGTTCATCATGTCTAAATATGTGGAAGTGGAAGTAGGTATGTTTCCTATCAGAAATTGCACGGGCGCACGCGCGGCTTTGTCGACATACTTACCGCCAAAGAGGCGCGCCTGGCGTAGGGTTGTACAAAAATTACAAAATAAATAAAAAGTGGATATTGATGAATAATATTTCCAATACTGAAAATGAAGAAAACCTTCAGGCCGAGACTCCGAGCAACACTGCTACGCGCTGTATAGAGGTAAGTTATTATACGTAATTCTTGTAAACTTGTTACATAAATAAACAAACTAGTTAGTGATGGGCGAAGACAAAATCTCAGTACCTACAGTTTTTTTTTTGCAATATTTATTATTTTCATTGAGAGACAAACACCTTAGTACCTTAATACTTCTCAATTACTTTCTCAAAAGAAAATTCACGTTCAAATCTCGTATTTTACCAAAATCAAGAATTTTTTTTTTGTAAAATATTATCTTTTACGCGACTGGTGTATGTATGTATACTAAGTAATATATCTTTGTGGCACGATAAGTTCAAAATTATTGAACTGATTTTAATGTTTTTAGTATCATTAGAATTGTCTTCTAAGCCCGAGTGACATAGAATAAGTGACGCCATAAAAAACCAATACGTATAGCGTAAAGGAAATTTATAATTTCTGTTCATCACGAACATAATATTGTATAAATTCTTTTGCACTTTTATAATTTGTCTTCGTCAGTTATGAATATAAATAAATAAACAATAAAAAATTTAAAACCCGACAGATTAAAAAATGAAAACATGTAATAAAAATATTTAATAAGTAACAACAATAAATAACAACACCATTGTAATATAGCGTATTTAGCAGTCGGGGCCTTTTTCTAAAGAAATATTTAGCTAGTCAGGAATATCTTCGAGCCTGTGAGGATTTCAATGGGTCTCGACTGTTGAATTCGGTTTATTACAATAGTGTTCTTATTTATTTTTATGTAACATAATTCAAGACCGTAGACTTGTTTTCTTTTTACCTTTTGAGTTTTTATGCATATAGTCGGATTTATTAAATTTATGACGTGACACCGGCAACACGCACAAAAAAGTGTCCCATTATGTCACGCTAGGGTCAAGCGAGAGCGCAGTACAAGCGATGGAGAATAATATTATGACGTTATCCGGTAAAATTATCGTCCTAAACCGACTTTACAAGCAACCAGTTTTTTATTATGTTTATTTATTCATTTTCATAATTGACGAAGACTGATAAAAACGTTCAAGATTTTGATCTAGTGTTATGTGTTTCAAAGATGTATTCTAAGGGAGTTCTTAGCTATGTTTGAAGAAATTTGGCCCATACCTTTTGAATTATTTTTTATAAAAAAAATCAAGCCATTATCTTTCTTTACAGGAACTAGTTATTGACAACCGTCAAGAGGGAAAGGTGGATGAAGTGGAAGTTGGGCGTAGAGTAGTGGATATTTCTTTTTTTTTTTAAAGCTCTTCAGGCCATAGGGGACCACGGTCCAATGGATTGTAAGTTAAGTTACCTCAGTATAATAGGTGAAGTAAAAGTTGGTCTGGACTCAAAACTCATCATAAAATGTAGTATGTGTAATATGAAATTTACTGTGTGTTTGGTTGAAAAGAAAGAAGATAGCATGGAAGTGAATCATCAAATTGTGTCTGGTATCATATCATCTGGTGGGAGCTACTCTCAGTTAAAAACATTAAGTGCCGCAGTAGCCCTACCAATCATGTCACCTTCATTATACAATGAAATGAATAATACGGTTTGCGATTGGTGGGAAAAGACAGCAGCACATTCCATGGCAGAAGCTGTCAAGGAAGAAGCGGAGTACGCAGTGTCTATAAGTAGTGTTGATAAAAATGGTACACCATTAATATCTGTTGCTGTTGACGGTTGTTGGAGCAAGAGATCTTATGGTAAGAATTTTTCCGCCTTATCCGGCGCAGCTGCGATAATTGGCATTAAAACTAATAAAGTATTGTTTTTTGGAGTTAAAAATAAATACTGCGTAGTCTGTGCACGAGCCGCAAAGAACAACAGTCAGCCTCCGGAACACCATTGTTTCAAGAATTATTCAGGATCATCTACCGGGATGGAATCGACCATAATAGTTGAGGGGTTTAAACGTTCCTTTGTTGATCACGGTGTAATTTATTAATAAATTTGTAGCAGACGGCGATTCCAGTATTTATAAAAAAATATTAGATTTGCGTCCGTACGATATTTTAATAGTAGAGAAAATTGAATGCAAAAATCATCTTTTACGAAACTACTGCAATAGCTTGGAGAAATTGTCGAAAGACACTAAGTATCCTTGCAAATTGCTGAAATTCCTAATAGAAAGGTATTTGCGTTTAAGAACGGGTGTAAAATGCGCGATCCCCTCAATATTTAAATATTGGCGGGATCAAAATCGACTCGAAGAAAAAATAAAAAATCTTGATGAAGATATCCTAAATGGTCCACAACACGTATTTGGTAATCACCAACATTGCAAGGAGTATTTTTGTAGACCTGACACTCGTCGAATAGAACCTGTTGGGTTACTTCCAGCAATTGTTGGATGCGGATTAATGGACGCGGTAGAAATTTTAAGTAAAAGACTGTCATATCATTCTAGAAGTTTAATTCATAATTGCACAAGTAATATAAAGCAATGGTAAGTAAAATATTTTTTTTTATATTTTACTTACCATTGCTTTGTCATGGATTTTCGCCTAGTAACGTCTGGTTCCATCCAATATACAAGTAATATAGTTGAAAGTTTTAACGGAGTAATTGCCAAATTAGTTGGGGGTAAGCGTGTAAATTATTCTTCCCGTGGTTCTTATGCGGGCCGATGCGCAGCTGCTGTTGTGTCTTTTAATACGGGATCGATTCATAGTAAAACTCATGAAGTCATATTTAAATCTAGTCCTAATCCTTTGATCGCGAAAGTGGAAAATAGTAATCGTAGAAACCGTTTAATTGCTAAACCTAAATTAAGATTGAAAAAAAGCTTGAAAACAGCGCTGTATCGAAAGACGCTCACTATGGACCAAACTGCAAAAAACCTGATCTGAGTCCAGAATTATATGAGAAAGCCAAGTCATCTTTTTTAGTTGATTTAAAGTTGTCTTGTGCTGAAAGAGAGGAGCTTGAAAGGTCGACCCATTTGCAAAGAAGTAGTGCTGAGTGGATGAGTACAAGGAGAAAATTACTAACCTCATCATCGTTCGGGGAAGTTTGTAAAAAACGAGAGAGCACAAGTTGTGCTGCTCTTGTTTGTAAAATCGTTTATGGTAGTAATATCTCCAGTTTGCCTGCTGTACGGTACGGTATCGAAAACGAAGAAACTGCAATTAGACAGTTAGAAATTCAAGAGAATCTTAGTATGCAAGGTTGCGGTTTGTTCGTCGACGATCAATTTGAATTTCTTGGTACTACACCAGATGGCATTTATGGAAACGGTTTAATTGAAATTAAGTGCCCACATTCTTTAGCTGGCATGACTCTTGATGACGCAATGGCCAAACATACCTTTTGGGTTAAGGACAAGGCTTCCAAGGGTTATGTCATAAATAAAAATCATTACTGGTGTTTCCACTCGGCAGTCACGAAGCATGCCTATTCGTAACCCGCCCAATGTCATAGAGGCTATGAAAGAGAGGAAAGAAAGAGCTTTACGTATTTTGAAAGAGAAGAACGCCTAATGATTTTGAAAGAGACTGAGGTAACTTAACTACCCAGCCGGTCGATTCACGTAAACACGCCAGTCCAAAAGTCGTTTTAACTTAGAAACTTAGAAATCGCCTTTTGGTTTTCTGTTTTTAACGCACTTACTTATCTAGTCGTGGATTGTCATAAATCTTCCAATAGCTCAATTTCTATACAATTCCTATACGATTTTGAAGAGTTTCCTGGTGTAAACCCAAGGTCCGATCCTAATGAAATTAAAATGTGACCACACGGGATGCACCAGCTTTCAAATAAAAAAAGAATCAAATATTGGATAGAAACAGGCGTTACTTGGCGAAAATCCATGACAAAACAATGGTAAGTAAAAATTTTTACTTACCATTGTTTTAAAAAAAGAATCATCAAAATCGGTTCAAAAAATACAGCGAATTGAGAATCTTCTTCTTTTTTTAAGTCGGTTAAAAAGGCTTAATTGGCAAAAAACGAAGTGACATTTTTAAGTCACTACGCTACGGTTTTTATTACGTGAATCGGGCAGCTGGTAACATTTTCATCCTGATAGGTTTTGCAATAGCAATTGATTTTATCATCAAATTAGTAGAAATCAGAATTTGATCAGTAATCATTAAAATGAAAAAAACATTAGAATTTTGAACTCATATTTTGTTATTGTTTACTTTCGTTTAATTAAGTATATGAATAATTTATAAATTTCATGTTTGTTTATAACTAATTTTTGTACAACCCTAGCAGGCTTTTTAGATGGCGACTCATATTTTTAAATTATAAATTTATAAATATAATTATAAATTTTTTGTACAACCCTAGAAGATTTTTTAGATTGTGAGGTGGTCGTAAACAAAAAGTATTTGAGTTTACGCAATAGGCACATTTCCTTGCGTAGAGATAAACACTAGCGAGGAAAGGCTTGATGTTATTTCGACCGTACTTCCTACTGAATTTGCAATTATTTTATTGAATGAAAATTTTACGAAATAAGAATAAACTTTGGTAGTAAAATTACAAATAGATACATACTCGTAATTGGAATTTTAGGTTACGAAAAGGTCAGTCCGGACCTGCTCTTGATTGTTTATTGTAAATAGAAAATCATAAAAATTGTGTCTCAAACTACTCTTATTTATTTATCTAGTAATTAGGATCATTTTATAACGAAAACTACTGTTAGAATATTTTACAAATAGGCAGTCGTTTATTTCCAATAATTCAACATTTTTGTTATGCTGTAAATATTCAACTTCAATAACAATAACTCAACGTGGAACGTTTGTCGCAAAACATTTTCAAAATCGCGCTCTCTGGGTCGTTCACCCGCCCGTCGACGACGCACGAGCGCTGCTGTCGCTCGAAATCGAATTACAAACCTGTCAATATAGAATGTCAAAACTGTCAAGATTTTAAAAACTGCATGCATTCTCTTTCCACATCACATTTGTTTGGTAAATGTGGTTTGATTTTTGCACCAATATTATAATTTTATTTCTGTGAAACTATGACTGATGAATTACAAAGTAGCCCCCCAGGGGATCAGCCGCAAGAGAAAACAGCAAAACAACTAAAGAAGGAAGCAGAAAAAGCTGCTAAGTTAGAAAAGCTTAAAGCTAAACTGGATAAAAAGAGTGCTACACCAGCTGTGCAGAAGGATAAAACTGAGGTAGGGCTGTTTGTATGAAACAAGTATATTTAAGATATTTGAATGGACTGGCAATATTGGTATTCATAATATTATTTTGATAACTATTGTTTTACACTAACTATATAATTAGACATACATAGTGAAAGTATTAGTGCAATTATTAGAAACGTTGCATCATATTGTTCTTTTCGGTATATATTTGAAATAAGTGGTAATATTAATCTAGTCTATTCATAAAGTTTTCCTAGGTATAAAATATTGATTACTGTAATTTCAGAAAAAAGTTAAGGAAACTAAAGAAAGTGCTGTTTACACAGCAGCCACAGCCCCAGGTGATAGGAAAGACATCACGGGGCCCATGCCTGATGCATACAGCCCAAAATATGTTGAAGCCGCATGGTATGCATGGTGGGAGAAACAGGGCTTCTTCAAACCAGAATACGGAGTAAGTAGATTCTATCAAATAAAAGAGCTATATCTTTACTAATTTGATTTGCATTGAATAGGCTCCAATAATATTGGGTGAAATAGAAGTCGGAAGACTAAGAAATTATTAATGATGTTAAATGCATTGTGACTTCAAAAACTAAAAAGGTTATTTATGAAGTATGTGTAAAATAAATATAAATAAATATGTTAGGACAATTCACACAATGCCATCTAGTCTCAAACTAAGCAGAGCTTGTGATATGAGTACTAGATAAACTGATATAAATACTTATATTTATTATTTATTATTTTGTAAATACATACATATTATACATAGGAAACACCCAGACTTCGGTACTAACGTATGTGTCATCACACAAAGTTTGTCACAACCGAGAATCGAACCCAAGACTCCAGCGTCGAAAGCGGATGCACTATCTACCTCGCCACCGAAGCAGTTAATGATGATTAATGAACATTAATATACTTGAAGTATCAACACTGCATGAAACAAATGTAACTTCTTAAACCTTTTTCTTTTTTGTACTATGAATTTTATTTTTATTCATTAGTGTGCGTTCATCACCTGACAAATTATATTCTAGTGGTTCTGTGAACAGTAGACCTCACGTTATTTTCGCATTTCCCCCCCAATCCAAAAAGCCATTCGACAAAAATTGCGCCTTGCAATAAAGAACATTTGTGCCAAATTTCATGAAAATCGGCTGAAAAATGCGGCCTGTAGACCGGAACTGACACACATACCAACAACGCCAAATCGGCCAATCCTCGAGTTAAAATTGAGACGCTTCGCTCGCTCGGTTAACTAAAACATTCCTAGAAAACCATTCCATCCTTTAAAAAAAATTACATCAAAATCCGTTGTATAGTTTTAAAGATCTAAGCATACATTGGAACAGGCAGACTGCAGGCGACTTTATTAATTTGTTATTATTTTAAGATTCACTATGTAGGTACATACTTACTTACTTACTACATACATTAGGGTTTGTGTAATTTTGTGATACATTTTTTTCAGAGGAAATCGGTATTAGAAGAAAACCCCAAGGGCAAGTTTGTGATGGTGATACCACCTCCAAATGTAACTGGGACGCTGCATCTAGGACATGCCCTTACCAATGCTGTAGAAGATTCTCTTACTAGATGGCACAGGTACAATATAGTTAAACTGATATCTGAATGAGACTTAACATGATAATTTAAATGTCCATATCTTGTTAGCTAAAGGGTTGGTCTTGCATTTCGATTACTTAAGTTCGATCCCCTGCAACCATCCGCCCTACACAAGCACTTTTAGCTTAGCTGGAGGGGTTAACTAACAATTGGAAATACCGATTACTTAATAGATCTACATTATTCTTCTAATATTTATTTTATTTTCTAACCGACTTCCAAAAAAAGAGGAGGTTCTCAATTCGACTGTATGTTGTTGTTTTTTTATGTTTGTTACCTCATATATATTCGGACTGGCTGAACCGATTTGGAATTTTTTTTTAATACTTAGGTCGACAAATTGACGCCACGCGCGTGATGGTAAGCTGTGGCGACGTCTGGTGATTGTGGGCGACTCTCATAGTACACAGAAATACTATAGAGAGTAGCCCTCAACTTGACGACCCAGTAATGTGCCTCTTCACGCTTCGCTTAAAGAATCCAGGGTAATATGTTGGAGAAAACACGTGCGCCGGCAGGGCATTCCAAGCCACCATAGTTCGGCAGAGAAACGAACGTTTAAAACGCTGGGTTCTCGCGAAGACGGTTTCCACGGTATGAGAGTGACATCTCTGCCCGGCACGCGTTGTTCGGAATCGGAATTTTTAATTGGAAGCTACTACTTCCCAAGTGGTCATATTTCAATTTGGTCCCATTTCGGTAGTTTTAGGTTGGTTGCTGTGTCAATTTTTGACATGTATTTTTTATTCAATAAACACATAATGTACTAAAGGTCTACCTCTAGTATAGGGTTGCCATAAGTGGGGGGACTCAGACCGGGACAAAAATAGGAACTTTTATTATAATTTAATATAATTAACAAAGATTTTATCATTTCTCGTTTATACATGGCACATTTTTGAAATTAACACAAAATATAACTAGTCTGGCCATAAATACTGTTACATTAAAACTTTTCGTTTTTTTTCAACTTTTTAATTATTTTGAATTTGAAACACGTATATTATTTTAAAAATTTCTTTCGATTTCGCGCCACTTCACATATTTTTTCGTGTTCATTATCGAATTACAATATGGAATGGGGTGTTAATGAAAATAGGATCGCAATCGTAATGATCGCCCAGCTCAAAGTGGGTATGGAGCCGTCGGTCAAGATACTGTCGTGGATCATGTTGTGAAACCTCTCAGCAATACACTTTTTAAAAATATACCGTGGAATTTCCAGCAGGACTCTGCTGCTGGTCACAAGCCACGAACTACTCAAGCCTGGCTAGAAACCAACGTTCCGGACTTTTATAAGAGCTGAAGACCGGCCCTTTTCTAGCCCAGACTTCAACCTTTTAGACTACAAATTATGGTCAGTTTTAGAGGACATGGCCTGCTCCAAACGACACGGCCACATTGAGTCTCTTAAAAAATCTTTGGAGCAAGCAGTGGGAAAATTTCCCTTGGAAACAGTGCGTAAATCCATGGATTCGTGGCCAAACAGATTAAAGGCCTGTATAAAAGCCAAAGGTGGCCATTTCGAATAAAATATATTTTTATTTTTTGCTAAGACTTTAATAAATATGTAGGTATAAATTTTAATAATATTACATTACTTCATTCTTTTAAAATTGCATTTTCATTTGTAACAAAACTTATTATGGCTGGACTAGGTAATATCGTCATCTAAGCATGGCATTTTTTTCTTAATTAGGTAGTACAAAATGTAATAAATTAATCAACAAATATAGCAATTTTTTTGGGGAATTTACTTGCTTGTAAAACTCAATGCATGCTTTTGAGACTGATAATATTACAAATACTTTTACGAAATCAACATTAACTTAAAGTATTAAGTATCTGTCATCATTTTTTAAATTAGCACACTATGTAATCAACAAACATAAAATTATCACAACTGGGCGCGCAGTAGCGACACCCCCGCTGCCTTCAGGCAATGGACGAGGCTTTGGCCTCGAAGCGGCGCAGGAACGGCTGCCGACCCGAATGGTCCGCCGTCTTCCCCTCCGCCTCGCATCTATAACAGCGAGGCGGTGCGTCACAGGCTTTGACTTGTGACCGGGCCGGCTACAACGGAAGCACCGATCACCCACGGTGTATTCTGCACACTGCACTCCTACGTTCCCCACCATCATGCACCGGAAACACCTGGTTTCCCGGGCACACAGGAGGAGCACCTGCGCCTTGAAGAATCCCCCTATGAGGAGGCTCCGTGAGCCCGCAATTTTAAGTGGCGCCGCGACTGTCGTTCCATGACCAGTAGGGCTGAAGGAGATCTCCCCAGCCCTCACCTGGTCATGGGGATAGCCACCCGCCTCCACGACGGCGGAGATTTGCTCATCCGTCGTGGCCGCGTCGTTCATTGCCCGAAATGCGCATTGCTGCGCATTTAGTGGGTCTGGAGACGCGGACGGCTTCTGCGTCCACCGTGTCTCTCAGCCTGGCCACGAGGGCGTCAGCTTTGGGGCCGCTGGAGGCGCCGGAGACCTCGAATGGATGAGCCCCGGTGCGGGTGGTCTTGCACCGGAGCCTCCCCTGTATCTCGAGGGCCTTGAGGTCCACGGAGGAGGTCTTGATGCGCTCTTTCTCTGTCGACGCCGAGAGTCCGCGATCCCGAAATGTGTTGACACTGTTAACGTAAATTCGTGAAACGTGAACGGACAAATGTCAGCGCTTACGTCGTTCTATTCACGTATTAATAGCCTTGCTAGGTAGTCGCGTTTATTGTAGGTATATTACTGTTTACCAAGTCCAGCCCTCTAATATAAAACTATGATTTTTAAATCGGGACAATTTGCTTATCGGCCGGGACGCCAGGACACCGTGCTTCAAACCTGGACATGTCCCGGCATACCGGGACGTATGGCAACCCTACTCTAGTACCTTATTGTAAGGTCCTGCCCTCTTTGAATACATTATCATGTAAGACCTACGTTATTAAGTTATGAGTGAACACTGAATGGCACTATTTCTTAGAATGGGTTAGGGTATCTGTACTTGTATTCTTTAAGTTATGCTGCTATACAATAAGGCAGTTGTCTCACCAAAGGCAAGTAAATGAGTAACTATCGGCGATTTTTTCACGCTCAAGAAGCTTACAATAGATGTACGTTCCGTTAAGCAAAAGAGATATATTTGTGGTTGATCGCTCACTATTCACACCGCGTCGCCGCCGCCCTTCGAGTTTACTCTCCGATCGGCTGTTGATATATGCATCTCTTCTGTTTGTAAGGAGTGTGTATCTGTTGCAACGTTTCTTGGGCGACAACATCGCCGATAGTTACTCGCTCATCGCCGCCAGTGGGACAACTGCCTAAAGCATATTTATATAGTCATTAATTTAACTATATTATCTCACAGAATGAACGGTCGCACGGCTCTCTGGAACCCAGGCTGCGACCACGCCGGTATCGCCACACAAGTCGTGGTGGAGAAGAAGTTGTGGCGAGAAGAGAAGAAGACACGCCACGACATCGGCAGAGAGGACTTTATCAACAGAGTGTGGAAGTGGAAAGACGAGTGAGTTACTAAAATAATATAATTTTTTCAAAGTCAATTTATCCATGTAGGTAAATTCACTCGGACGGCTGAAATTCTGTTTAGTGGTATGCAACATCGGTCCTGGCTGTTGGAATTTTGCTGTGGTTATGGATTTTCTATTACGCAAAGTGTAGATTGGTAATGCTACTTTGCCTACCCCTTAAGTACCCTTTAGGTAAAAGCAATCTTTTATCTATCTATCTTCTTCTATTTTGTAATTCAAACCATAATTCTAACAGCCAAGTCTACCACTAAAGTTCGATTCAGACATATCAGTGAAGCTTCCCTCCGGCACAGTTCAGTGTCAGTGATATATTTTTTTTAATTTTCTATGCACTATACATCCTCACACGTCAGTGTCAAATACGACTCAGACATCACTGACACTAACTCTGACATGTTCATAGAAAATTCAAGGTCGATTGGCACACTCAGCAAAGACACATTTCCGACACTACCTGCCGGCACAGGTCAGTATCAGTGCAAAATATTATTTTCATAAATTTTCTATGAACATGTCAGTGATGACTGAGTCGTATTTGGCACTGACATTTGGGGACGCGTTCATAGAAAAATTATGGGTGAAAATTTTGCCTTGAATATAATCTCTGCAGTCCGAGCTTGTCCAGTTGTAACACACCTCAAAGTTCTGTTAAAATCCAATTATACAATATTACTAATCTCTTTCAGAAAAGGCGTCCGCATATACGAACAACTCCGTTCTTTGGGCTCATCATATGACTGGTCCCGGGTCCGTTTCACAATGGACCCGTCCATGTGTAGGGCTGTCAACGAAGCGTTCGTACGTCTACACGACGAAGGCGACATCTACCGAGCGAACAGACTAGTCAACTGGTCGTGTACACTGAAGAGTGCCATATCGGATATAGAGGTGGATAAGATGGAACTTACTGGTCGGACTCTGTTACATATACCTGGTTATGAAAATAAGGTGAGTTTTTATTTATTTATCTACTAGCGTTCGCTCGCGGCTTCGTCTGCTTGACATTTAGTAAAACCTTCGTCGAGAATCACTGTATCCATTGGTGAGAACCGCATCAAAATCCGTTGCGTGGTTTTAAATATAGTGATAGTGGCGACTTTGTTGAGCTAGCGTGAAAAAATATTTGTGGAATATTTACTGTTTTAGACTGTAATTAACTAATAGTATGTTATGAATATGCAGCAATGTATCTCGTGTCATTTGTAGTACCGATCATCCCCGACAATTATCGAAGATTACCGAGCGCTTAAGTGGAAATAATCTCACTATAATCTTTTACAAGTTATGTAAATTGTGAAGATATTTCTTTTGTAGGTAGAATTTGGAGTGTTAGTGTACTTCGCGTACAAATTGGAAGATTCTGAGGAAGAAATAGTGGTGGCGACGACGCGTGTCGAGACTATGCTAGGAGATGTTGCTGTGGCCGTCAATCCACAAGACTCTAGGTAAGGTTGTAGCGGGTAATTAACCGACTTTTAAAAAAGGACTTCTCAATTCGGATGTATTTTGTTTTATATTACAAAGTGCCCACAACTACACATTACCGAGATAAGAAGTAACCTATAGCCGATCATGAAGAACGAGAAAATTATATTAAGGGCAGACACACACATAAATATCACGCCTATATCCCTGAAGGGGTAGGCAGAGGTACATTACATACCCCACGTAATAGGGGGCGCCTATTGCCGTCACCGGACACATTTATAATGGGTTATGTCCAAAATGGCCGAATGAATTTAATAAAAAGTAGCAGGTATCATGTAATTTTGAAAAAAAAATTTAAACCCCTTCGCCTTGCCATGAAATGTTGATGAAAGACAACAAAATCTTACGTGCAAGCCGCTGTGGCACAGCCAATTAAATTCCTGGACGTCTCGGACTAAAGTGATCAGCTAGTCCAGTATAATAACCTTTATCTGCACTCTTCAGGGAAGGACGACTTGACTGTTTTATTATTAAATTCTAATTATTCCTTTATGTTTCCAGGTACAAGCATTTAATTGGCAAGAACTTAAAGCATCCAATATTAGATAGAAAATTACCCATCATTGCTGACGATTATGTTGATATGAACTTTGGAACTGGTGAGTGTATTATATTGTGAGGTTAATTTATCCCAAAAGGGTCAAGTTTACCATAATTCGCATAAAGGTAAAAATTGCTATAGATGTTCAGAACACCGTTATAGATGATAAGAGTATGTAGAAAGTCCCCATAGATACCGCGTCTCAAAAATTTCATTTATATTTTTCAGCCAATCAGTTCAGACATAATTTTTTAGTTTATGAATATCAATTAATTTATTTAAATATAACAAATTAAATGTCAAGGTACATGTCAAGCTTACAAAATTATTAATAAATATACAAAAATAAACAAATAACTAATGACAGTCAGAAATAAAAAAAATGTCACAAATATATGTCCTGCATCGTTCCTGGTGCAAAGGTGCCCACGATGCTGGCAGCATTGCCCCGCTGAATGGCAATGGACAATCTTTGCACCAGGAAAGACCCAGAGCGAGTGTCACCGGACCTCTCCCTAATTCTACGTCCTAACTCCGGGACATAGCTCTTAGCTTCGGAGCCCCAACTGCCCAAGGTCTCCACCGCTAAGGGCACAAATAAATAACGTGACTACATAAATTGTAGAGTATACAATAATTAAAAAAAAAATATCTGTAAGAATTTCCGAGATACGATTTTCCTATTTGATAAATCTTGCTTTTTTGATTGGTTGTGTAGAAATGTTCAAATATATTTCGTTACCTTAATTTTTAGTTTATGTATATTTATTTCCTTCCCATGAAATAGTAATCTATCTATATTAAATATCCGTCGTTTCTTAGGTGCTGTGAAAATAACCCCAGCTCACGATCCGAACGACTACGAGATCGGCAAACGACACAATTTGCCTTTCATCAACATATTGGACGACGAGGGGGTCATGTTGGACAATTGTGGACAATATGCGGTAAGTTATACATCTTGTTAGACTATCCACCCTGCCCCTACCTTACCCCCTACATACTTCGACCTTAAAGCTGTCATTGTCAATTCAAACGTCATTGTCAAAACTTGTGTTGCAACTTGAACGGAAAAAACATGAAGTGTAACTTCAAACACAATCTCTCAAATAAACGGCTCCATGATATATTTTGTTTTCTATGAACAGCGATTACTATTACGAAATAATGATTGGTTCTATTGTCAATGTAAGTCTCTGATTGGCTAGTGACACGTAGCAACTATCGCATGATTAGCGCGGGAAATGAGAGACCGACTGCTAAATCGAAACACACTACCGAACAACATAATCTGTGTTGGGTCATTTTCAAACGCTTCAAATTCTTTTAACTTTCTTCCTTTCACTGAATGAGCATGATTTTCTGTGTCATATGTGGCCAAAGTCCGCTAGCGCCCTGGGGTAATTCTTTGAGACCTGTGCGCCTGACAATGGACGATGGACTATTTAAACTATTTATATATCTAGTCCCATATCACAAGCTTATATTAGATTACTTTGCGTTGCGCTGAATGTCCTAAAAAAGTATTCTTTATATGGTCAGGGTGTGAAACGCTTCGAGGTCCGTCGCGTGATGTGCAAGACGTTAGAACAGTTGGGCTTGTACAAGGAGACCAAGGAGCACACTATGGTAGTCCCGCTCTGCAGCCGCTCCAAGGATGTCGTGGAACCTATGCTGAAGCCTCAGTGGTGAGTTACAACCGTTAAATGGGGTCCCACCAAGATCTTGGGTGGTATGGGACCACGTCATCCTCATCTGGGGGCTGGCAAAGCGTGGGTGTAATAAGCGCATCTGTCTTTGGGTATAAAAACGTGATTTGTGTCTGCCTGTCTGTGACCAACATCAACATTAGGGTCCCAAGTGGTGCACCTGTTGATCATCAGAGGAGGCTCAGACAAACCTAAAAGTTTCTGATAAGTGGCTATAGGCTCACTACCTATTTATTATCACATACGTGGGATCAACAAAGTTCAATCAGGACCTCGTTCGTCTGTTATAACCATGGACCTATTATAGGAAAGGACATGCCCTATGCAACTGTGCAAAGCACAGTGCAATCTTTAAGTAGACACTGACATCATAAAATTTGGGCGTGATTTCAAAAAGTGGGCGTGGCTGTACGAAAGCCGATTCGTACATGTATATTCTGTGACAGTTCAGTAATTTTTGTGGAAATAAAAGGATACAAGAAGATTGACCGCGAGATGGAAAATAAAGAAGTGGGCGGGACTAAGGTTCCTCATACCCTTCACACCCGCGAAGTGTCACACTTTGTTTCATAGGGAAATTGTATTACAGCACCTCTACTCTAATAATAATATCTCTATGGTTATAACTGTGCTGGATGACTTGTGTTTTAGAGATGTTGATAAAGCCCCTTAAAACCTTTATTTACGTAATCAAACCTAACACTGAAAAGGCCGCCTGGTTAGAACGTGCGTCGATCACATTAGTTTTTCCGAATTATATAAATATTTGAGGAAAATAGTAGGTAGAAGCAAACTAATCAGAGAGCACGTTGTCGCGTCGGTTCCGGTTATCATACCAACATCTATGTCAGTCGTTAGGGGTAGTTGGAGCCCTAAAACAAAATCCTCGTGGTTTAACTACAGAACTTTAATATCGCCCATGGGTTGTGAAGGTCAGATGGCAGTCGCTTCACGGAAAATATCGAAGTTCAGTCGCGAGCAGTTAGACTGGAAAGCCGATCCCAACTAGTTTGGGAAAGGGCTCGGTGGATGATGAGGCAAGCTCATTGCTTTTAAATAAAAAAATCTTTTAACCATAACAATATATAATTTTCCAAGGTACATAAAATGCGATAAGATGGCCGAGAAAGCCATCAATGCTGTCAAAACAGGTGAACTGAAGATCATTCCGGATGTCCACGAGAAGATATGGTACCATTGGATGGGGAATATCCGGGACTGGTGCATATCCAGGCAACTGTGGTGGGGGCATAGGATACCTGCGTATAGGGTCACACTTTCTAATGCAGAGGTAAGTTTAAGAAATATACTTTTTTTTTTTTTTTTTAATTCCGCGGCCCGAGGCGTCTATTCTATGATGCGATGGATAACTGTTATTGTTACTCTGTCACGCGAAAATTATCTAACAGATTATAACGAAACTTTACAGCACATAATACATTTTTGTAAAAAAAAATGTATTCCACAAATATTTTTATTTTTTTTTACTTTTTGTCAAATTTCTAATCTTATCGCACCACTTGAGACCACGACCTTTCCAACGGTGTGCCACACTTGACTGTGCGACTCTAAGTTTAGGAGGAGAAGCGGCTTCACTGGCGTATTATATATATAGATTTTAGAACACTGTTCGCTAATATTATGATAAAGAAACTATTCGTCACGCTAACATTGAACTGAGTCGATGTGTTTTAAAAGTAAAAAAAGTAAAAAATTGAATGATTGGGTATGAGTAAACATCTCTGATGTTGCCATAAGGCGACACCGGTAAGGGTTTACCAAAATTAAGAAAAAAATTTGTGGAATAGTGTACAAGTGAGTGTTTTTTAAATGTTTTACTATAAGTTCACAGTGCCGACAATCGAAAGCATAAATTATATAAAGTACATACATCTAAATAACCTAAGTACCCTCTATTTACAAATTACAAATATTATGCATTCGAATGCTTAGGTGTTTTTCGCCTCCACGCTCTAACTATTGAACAGATTTTGTAATGGAAAAAAATATTACTTACTTTTCATCTCGGGAATGGGCTAATATGGGTAATGCGATCGGCAAAATGAAATTAGATAAGTACGAATGTTTATAAATTCGCGATGCCTTCAAGTTTCACATGGAAGATTCTGCCATTTTAGCTAACAGATACTTGATTGAAAGATTAAAAAATAAACTTTAATAAATCCAACTACTTTCGAGTGTCGATTGTAATAAATCGACTAAAATGTATCGATTACAATCGATTCTAAACTAAAAGGTCCAGAACACGGAAGGTTCATCAAACAAGACCACACCTCGCCGCCATCACACGCGCTCTGGCCGCAGGAAGAGTCGCCGCATCCGCGTGCGGACGTCCGCCGCTACCGCGTGCGGAGACGACCACAAATCTCTTGTATGTCGGAATACTTGATCTGCTTGTGGCTATTTTGCATGTCTTGTGACTTTTGGTTTTGTCTATGATAATTTTGTTTTAATTTGCGATTAAACTGTTATGATATGTTATACTGTTGTCCACATCTAACGTTAATGAAAGGGGATAAAAATCATACATACAACTGCTTCATACATAGATAGATCGTGCATGTGAACGGTATCGCCTCAGATTGAATAACATGGTCTTGATTATCAATGTCGATTTTCCAGATATTAAAATTATACGTATTTAATAAATAGAGGAAATGATTGTCAAGTCAAATCAAGTGATTTTCATAGATATTTGTATGTAGTACAAAATTGTGACGTCACGTATAGATAAGTACTGTTGATGTAGGATCCAATCCATTAATATTATAATATTAATACCACACACAATAAGTTGACATCGTTAACATATTTTGATGTTAATTTGTTTATTTGTAACATTTCGTTAAAAATCTACTAAATCTTGTAACATAATCGACTCTCAAACTTCATGTTTTAATACTTAAACATTGGAATATTTCAGGGTTCCTATAATCCATAGGAACGATCATTCATACATAAAATCACGATAATAGTCAGATGAATATATTGGGAGATTTCACCAATTATTTGAATGGTCTCATATGATTAGGCGAGCTTATTGACACTTTAAAGCATTTTCTTTGTTAGCGCCGCAACCGCGCGGTTCGTAGTTCCGCTCGGTACCACAGGGTAATGTGAACGGGCCTTTAAGATCTTTTCCCTCCTTTTTATTTGCACACAGTGATGATACATGCAGATATTTTGTTATTTTAACGTAGTTTTTTATGGATTTATAGTTTTATTTTCGTATTTATTCAAGCTTCTATAGTTAACAACGAGAAGTATAACTTCTTGTCGTTTGATTGTGTTCAAATGTATAAATCTTTAAACCTCTTGGGCCAAACGACTTTGCCTCGTTAGGTAGAGCCAATTGTAAACCCACTTTTCGCAAGTAACTTTGCTGGACCCACGTAATAGGTGACAAGCCGATTGCCGTTTAAACCGTGCACTTTAATGTTTCCCAGAGCCTCTTCCATTGATCGTCTCGTGTTTTGGGCTCTAAGATCTTAGTGAGACCAACATGCTCCTTAGGACACATCATCAGGATATATATGTACACTCGACTCATAGGTTGTGATACATTCCTCTAGAACGTAGAAGAACGATGGGTGTCGGCTCACACAGAACAAGAAGCCGTGACCAAAGCGGCTGCCAAGTACAAAGTGAGTAAGGAAGACATCACGTTGGTGCGAGACGAGGACGTCCTCGACACGTGGTTCAGCGCAGGACTGTTCCCGTTCTCGATATTCGGCTGGCCGGATCAGACTGAAGATTTGCAGGTAATAAGGCTACTAGGCCAACTAAGGGTATTTTTAAAATCGTTGACACAAAATTCGACTTCGAATTATTGAAGTGGATGAACAGATTATGATTTTATTCACTATTTACTAGCTATTGCTCGTCCTGTTTTTGAAGTCTGTTACAAATTATCTGTTGCGTAAAATAAGTTGCGGAAATTCCGCTACATTCGGTTTCGCAAAACAAAAATTCGAGTGTTACATGAACCGAAAAGCGCCTTTTCTTAAAAATGTTGGAAACTAAGTACCGCTATTATTATTACAATCATCATCGTTTACGTGCCTTTATCTCAATAAGGTATTTGGGGTCGGCGCAATATGTACCTAGTTACCTATTCTTCCTCCACACATCCTTGTCACACGTCATGTTATGTATAAGTTATGTATAAGAAAGTTTGTTTCTGAATTAATAAATAACATTAATTTCGACTGCGCAATTCCGGTGGCGTGGTCCGTAAAGCATCCGCTTTCGACGCCGGAGTTTTGGGTTCGATTCCCGGTGGGGACAAACTTTGTGTGAAGACAGATACGTTTATACCGAAGTCTGGATGTTTCCTATGTATAATATGTATGCATTTACAAAAAAAAATGTATACATACATACATACATAGCATCACGCCTTTTTCCCCGAAGACGTAGGCAGAGGTGTGCAAACACATCCACATCTCGCCAGCTATGTTAGGTCCCATGTTATAGGGGGCGAGCCTATTGCCATTTGCCCGGTAAGGGCACAAGTTCCAGACTCTGGGATAATTATCTGGGTAAAATTCTAAAGAGAATTATACATTATCCACCAGACCCGGGAATCGAACCCGAGACCTCGAGCGCGGCAGTCCATTGTGCCACCGAGGTAGTAAAGTAGTTAGTTCAGTAGGTAAAAAAATGTATGTAAGTATTAATATCAGTTTATCATGTATATCACTCATATCACAAGCTCTGCTTAGTTTGAGACTAGATGGCGTTGTGTGAATTGTCCTAACATATTTAGTTAAAACTATCAGGCGTTACTTTTCCGAAGTCCATAGTTAAATTAAATAAATCTAACTACTTTGCAATATTCCGCCACATGCAAATTACCCAACTCTCGTATTTATTCATGCACAAAACCGCCCTCCAAACCCACTTAGGCCGAAAGAATAGAGAAATAATTTTGAAAATAGAATAAATATGAGAGTTGTGTTATCGCGCAAAAAATAATAAAAACATCTCGACACGTGTTTCGCCCCAAACCAGGGACATCATCAGGAGATGTCGATGGCTCGGCGCACGGCGACCGAATGAGCCACAACTCGTAAACCGCACCTATTTATATCCTAGGTTTTTTATTTCTACCCACAACCATTACACCAAATTATTTTATGTCTACCCACCACCGTTGTTTGAATGACGTATACCTACCCGCAGCAAAGGGGAAGAGGCGAAATTAAGTTGATCATTTAAAATATTAGGGTTCAAGCGTCTATGTTTGTAGATTTCTAATTGTTCCAAAACCGAAAGCCTCAGTCCTTTGTTGCAGGTGTGCAGAACGTCATAAGTGTGAGGATTAGGTAGGGAGTGACCGGAGTCCAACAAATGTTTTGCGAAATGAGACCGTTCTGGGCGATTGTTTCTAAAAGCTGATATATGTTCTTTATACCGCGTCGCGAAGCTACGGCCAGTTTGGCCAATATAAACACCCTCACAATCCCCACACTTAAGCCTATACACACCTGACTTCCTGTCATCCCCAATTTTCTCCTTAACATTGCAAATGTTTCTCCGGATAGTGTTGTACGTTCTAAACGCGACATGAATATTATTTTTACGTAAAATTTTGGCAACTTTATCAGATATCGGACCTAAATAAGTTAGACTAGCTCTATACCGATGGACGTCACGATCCGGGGGAACAGCATATAGTAAACTACGCGTAATTGAGGCTCGCCGCCTTCCAACTAAGTTGTCCACAAGCTTGGTACTGTAACCATTAGATTTAGCAATTTAATAAATAATATTTAAAATATTGGATAGAAACAGGCGTTACCTGGCGAAAATCCATGACAAAGTAATGGTAAGTAAGATGTTAAAAACTTATTAAAATTATAATAGCATTATTTTTCGCAGAGTTTAAAAAAGACAACAAAACGTCGACAATTGTTTCGCCTCTAAACGAGGCATTATCAAGACTGTCTCAAAGAGAACAGCTCTCAACATTATAATATTTAATTCGCCGTTAAAGTTTATTTGAGAAAGGGGAACCGAAAATAGCCTACTGTGAAGATAGCTGTGGAAGGCGGCAAGCTTGTGCTGCCAAGGAAGTAGCAGGAATTACTGTGTCAGTATGAGTGGGTTTGCGAAAGATCCGGAATTCATGCCCACCCTCCTTTCTAGTAATAGTCAAATCTAAGAAATTTATGGACCTATCCTTCTCTAACTCGAGTTTGAATTTGATTTTAGGGTGAACACTATTCAAATGAGATAAGAAATTGGCGGGGCGCCGATGTTGAACTTGCGGATTTCCCCTGATGCCCCTGGTTGGGGGCGAAACACGTGTAGAGGTTTTTTATTATTTTTTGCACGATAACACAACTCGCATATTTATTCTATTTTCAAAATTATTTCTCTATTCTTTCGGCCTAAGTGGGTTTGGAGGGCGGATTTGTGCATGAATAAATACGAGAGTTGGGTAATTTGCATGTGGCGGAATATTGCAAAGTAGTTAGATTTATTTAATTTAACCTAACATATTTATTATATTTTTTTATTTATTAATTGGCCATCGGCATCGTAACATGTATATATTATTGCAGGCGTTCTACCCGGGCACGTTGTTGGAGACCGGCCACGACATATTGTTCTTCTGGGTCGCAAGAATGGTCTTCTTTGGACAACGGCTTATGGGGAAGTTGCCTTTCAAGTGAGTGTTATTGACCGAGCTAGTGAAGCGTCTGTCTGTCTGTGTGTGTGTACCGGGCTAGCAGTCACAGTTTTTATCCGAGCTCCACGAAACTTGGTACAAGCGTTCCTGGATTTAATACGAGGGTGGATTGAAAAGTAGTCGGCTTAACACTGATCCATTTCGTTCTAAAAATCAAATCTAGCCACATTATTTAGTTCAGTTCAGACCTGTTAATTGTGTGAAGTTTGAAACGTGTGCGATAATTAGTTTTAATTTTATAAATTTATTAACAAAGCAATCTGACATATTTTCCGCAAATGGAGCAAATCGAGAAGCGTGCCGTCATTAAGTACCTCCATAAGAAGGGGCTGTCATCAAAAGCCATCCATGATGATATGGTCAGTACATTAGGGGATTGCGCTCTTTCATATTCATCCGTCAAAAAATAGATAGCAGAATTCAAGCGTGGTAGAGAGAGTGTGAAGGACGAACCCCGCTCTGGAAGGCCTTCGACGTCCACTACTGACGAAAATGTTAAAAAAATACTCGACTTAATTATGAGAGACCGCAGATTGAAAATTAGAGAGATAACCGAGATTATAGGCATCTCTTATGAACGTCCTCAAAACATAATAGTCAACGTGTTGGGTTTCCACAAGGTGTCTGCGAGGTGGGTTTCGTGACTGCTTTCAGTTGAGCAAAAAAGGTTGCGATTGACTATTGCACGCGACTGTTTGGAGTTATTTGAAGCTGATCAATGTGATTTTTTGAATCGTTTTGTTACTATGGACGAAACATGGGTTCATTACTGTACTCCGGAAACAAAACAACTATCAAAACAGTGGAAAAGACCTGGTTCACCACCCCCAAAAAGGCTAAGTCGATTTTGTCGGCAAGTAAGGTGATGGCTTCAGTATTCTGGGACTCGAAGGGTGTGATTATGGTTGATTATCTTGAAAGGGGTCAGACTATAAACTCTGATTATTACTGCACCTTACTATGTCGTTTACGAGAGGAAATAAATGAAAAACGTCCAGGAATGATCAGAAGAAAAGTCCTGTTTCATCAAGATAACGCTCCTGTTCACACGTCTGTCCAATCAATAGCAGAAATTCACAACTGTGGCTTTGAACTGTTACCGCATCCACCTTATTCACCTGATCTGGCACCGACAGACTTTTTTCTGTTCCCTAACCTAAAAAAGCACTTGGGAGGTCAAAGATTTTTGACAAATGACGAGGTCTAAGCAGCAGTAGACGCATATTTTGACTCTAAGGAAGAATCATTTTTTTTCAACGGGCTAAATGCTTAGAAGGGAAGATGGCAAAAGTGCATTGAACTTGATGGTGATTACGTTGAAAAATAAAAATATATTTCATTTATTATGTATTTATTTTCTTGGTTAGGCCGATTACTTTTCAATCCACCCTCGTACATTGATTTTATCGTGAGCTTTTTTTGATGGAGGGGGAAATGTGGGGAGGGGGGACTCATAATAATATTAATGTAATGTTAATGTCAAGGGGTAGTTGGAGCCCTAAATCAAAAATCCGACCGGTCTAACTACAGAACTTCGGATATTGCCCATGGGTTGTGGAGGTCTGGAGGTCTGAGATGGCAGTCGCTTCACGGAAAATATCGAAGTTCAGCCGAATTGCAGTTAGACTGGAAAGCCGACCCCAACTGAGTTGGGAAAAGGCTCGGTGAATGATGACTGTATTACGTGGGAGCAAGAGTTGATCGTATGTGTATGGTGCCTCCCTGTTCTGCTAAAAAGGCGTGATATAAGTCTCGCAATACCCGCCGAGCGCCACTGGAAATACCTACTGCGTGCGAGCCAGTGACGCCCGGCAACGGACGTGAGAGTGGCTGCGGCCTTGGGCCGCTGAATTAAAAATAACCTCGCAATATTGTATGAAGTAGAAGCGGTGACGTTCAGTTGTTAGCTCTATCAAATCATTACTATACCTTATCCATTTTAAGTCTGTTGACAACTTGATTTGACATTGAATAATGACCTTTAACACAATGTGTAAAGGCGCATTAAAACTGAAGTATTTTAAATATTGGATAGAAACAGGCGTTACTTGGCGAAAATCCATGACAAAGCAATGGTAAGTAAATTGTTTTTAAAAAAACTCTTTAAATTTGTAATAGCATTGTTTTCCGCAGAATCAAAAAAAGACAACAAAACGTCGACAATTGTTTCGCCTCTAAACGAGGCATTATCAAGACTGTCTCAGAGAGAACAGCGCTGTTCTCTCTGAGACAGTCAATGTCTGTCTCAAAAACACATTGTCATATACTTTTCCACTGCTATAATTTTCTTTCTACTGACCGGTTTCACCTCACGGCGTCATCAGAGCTTTATACAATATAGTTTTAATAAATCACACCATAATATCCATAATTCACTTAAAATATCGTGTATTTATGCAATATGTGTAACAGATTCCACTAAGTGCCGTCAATCGACAGTATAAATAGTATTTTACTATACTTTCTGTTAAATCAAGCGTATTTACATTCTATGGACTTTATTCCCAATATGTCTCCACAGAGAAATCTACCTCCACCCAATGGTACGGGACGCCCACGGCCGTAAAATGTCCAAGTCCCTGGGCAATGTCATTGACCCCGTGGACGTGGTGACCGGCGTTACCTTGGAGACCCTTCACGAACAGCTGGAAGACTCCAACCTCGACCCTAAAGAGATAGAGAAGGCGAAACAGGGACAGAAGCAGGACTATCCCACTGGGATACCGGAATGTGGGACTGATGCTCTCAGGTAAGTTTAAAAAACTAGCCAAGCGCGAGTCGGATTCGCGCACAAAAGGTTCCTTGACAAAACGGCAAAATATCACCGTTGTTGTATGGTAGCGGCAACAGAAATACATCTGTGGAAATTTCAACGGTTCATGGGATATATCCTGGTGATAGACGGATGGACAGACAGCTGAGTCTTAGTAATAGCGTTCCCGTTTTACCTTTTGGGTACGGAACCCTAAAAATAACGTAAGAAATATTTTTCAGACGTATTTCTGGATGTAACTTTCTTCATTTGTGGCGTGTACCGTGTACTGTAGTCTAACGACAGAATACTAAAACGTCTCTCAAATATTTAAGTGTTGCTTGAGCAGCACTTAAACTTATTTTTTTCATACAAAAACGTCACTTTGACTTCGACATCACATGAACATGACTCGGCTTATTTGAGTGACGTTTCAGTATTCGGCCCTTTAACCTATATTTTTAACCGACTTACAAAATATTTGTTACCTCTTTGAAATGGGTAAACCGATTATGTAATTTTTTTAAAATTAATAACTACTGCCTCCCAAGTGGTCCTGTTCCGACAATTATATGGTACGGTAATTAGAAGTGGGTTTTAGTGTAACCTGTGTTGTTGTGTGCCAGGTTCGCCCTGTGCGCGATGGCGCAAGGCCGGGACCTGAACCTGGACATCCAACGCGTGCAGGGCTACAGGTTCTTCTGCAACAAGTTGTGGAACGCCACCAAGTTCGCGCTCATGTACTTCCCACAAGACACCACGTATGAGGTTTGTTCCCGGAGGCCATCATATTTTTGTACTATTTCTTAATCTATATGTATATAGAAATGGTGAATGTTATTTTTGTCCCCCCTTAGCTCTCGAGAACTGCTTATGCTAGAATGATGGTTGACCCCTCTATGGATAGCCCTCGATCTGGAGGCAAGCCAAAAATTCGAAAATTTGACCTAGCCCTAAGGGGTCAAAAGTTATAGGCCAAAACCTATGGCGTGGTGCGGTGCGAAGCACTCCGCAAGACACCGTACTAGTTCCTAATAAAGCAACAAGTCATAACCGTGTAGAAGCAGCACAACCCTTATCATTTCGTTCCACCCTAGGGAAGAGATTTCTCTGTATAAGTCCGACAGTCCTCAGTGGTCACCTCAGTGGTGAGAGCATTCCCCCTGTACGGAAAAGGCCGTGGGTTCGAGTCCTGCCGATGACATCAGTTTTTGTGATCTGTTTGTAATTTGTGTCTTAATATTTTAAGAATAGTTTAAGCAAACTCTTTGCTTTCAAATAAAAAAAACATACATATACATATTTACATATTTTTCGCCTACTCACGAGGCATTATCAAGACTCTCTCAAAGAGCTGTCTCTTTCAATTTATATTTATCTATCTATTTTATTTCTATCTATTTTTATAAATCATTGCAATTTTTAAATTTCAACATCATTTTCCATTGTTTGTATCATATTTTATCCATTTTTTGTGTATAAAACGAGTAAAACCAATAGTTATTTTTTATTATTCATGTAGTAAACAGACACTGGTGGTAAATGGTTACCGCAGCTTAACTCTTGTAACACCAGTAATTGGTTATGTATTATCAATGGTGATAATATGAAATATCTTATGAGAGCAGATTAAAGGGAAATGTGTCTGCAAAATATTGTCGAAACAAATCCAGCCGTTTGAGAAGGCAACAATTTATTAGAACATCACTTTTACAAGCTTTTATTTAACTTGCAATGTTTGTATGTAATTATGTTTGTTCGTGTGGAATCTTGCAACTTAATTTTGGAGCAAATTTCCTTAACCGACTAAACTGAAATTTTGTATACACATTCGGTTTAGATGACAATACATAGTTAACCTTATGACGTCATTCTAAATCCAACATGGCGGGTCATACAAGATGGCGGATTAATTATATATAATCCACTTCTACAATATAGGTATCAAATGAAAGGGCTTTCTAAGAGCCAACTTAAAAAAAGTAAGTTAATTTAAAAACAAGCTTTTATTTAAGCATACCTGTATTTCGCAAAAAAAATTTGATAATATCCGTATATTCATCAGGTCCACAGCCCCAGTCTACCATCAGATCTATCCGCCATGGACCGCTGGATGCTGTCCCGGCTGTCCCTGGCCGTCACGAAGGTCAACTCGGGCTTCGCCACCTACGACTTCCCTTCAGCGACCACGCACTGCTACAATCTATGGCTTTACGAACTTTGTGATGTTTATTTGGTGAGTTTTATGTCTAACTAGCTGATCGCCGTGGCTCCGCCCGCATGATATAGTTTTTTCGTTCCCAGTTCCGGTACCGGGATAAAAAGTAGCCTATAGATGTTACTCTTCTATGGGGAAATGGACGAAATGGCCCGCAAACATCGCGAGTGGACCGTCCGTCCGGTCACCGGCGCGGCGTCCCCGTTGGAAATAATAATAGATGTTACTCGGGGATAATGTAGCTACATATCAGTGAAAGAATTTTCATCCAGCCTTCATCATCCACCGAGCCTTTTCAGTCTAACTGCGATTCGGCTGAACTTTTTCCGTGGAGCGACTGCCATCTGACCTCCACAACCCGAAGTTCTGTAGTTAGACCACGAGGATTTCTCATTTAGGGCTCCAACTACCCCTAACGACTGCTATAGACGTGCGTATGACAACCGGGACCGACGCGACAACGTGCTCTCCGAGGCACGGAGGGGTCTCAATGTCTTAAGAAATGGTCATCCATCCTAAGACCGGCCTGACTAGACGTTGCTTAACCTTTCCAGTGTGTTAACATTGTCGATTATCACTAGACCATGAACCCCGCTTTCAAGGAGCCTATTCGTTTTAAACAGACAAATAAACAATCAAATCGTTTTATAATATTAGTATAGATGTACCTAAATACCATACGATTATAATCTATCTCGTGAGATTGTAAACTATTGAAAGATTATGTTACATACTGTTTACAATTTAACGCATAATTTTTCGGTTGATATAATCTATCGAAATGCAACTGTTAATCACAATCTGTTGCGCATTAAATTCTCAACTGTCTTACGGTCTGTCTGTGTTTATAGAGTTGGTAATGAAACAGGTGTCATTCAAATAAAATAAATACACTTTAACAATTATTGTGTCATGAATTCATAATTTATATGTACGGTGTCTTGCGCGGTGCTTCGCGCCGCATCACGCCATAGGTTTTTGCCTATAACTTTTGACCCCTTAGGGCTAGGTAAAATTTTCGATTTTTGGCTTGCCTCCAGATCGAGGGCTATCCATAGAGGGGTCAACCATCATTGGAGCATAAGCAGTTCTCGAGAGCTAAGGAGGGACAAAAATTACATTCACCATTTCTATATATAGATATTTTAAAACTGTTGAAAACTTGAAACTATTTTTTTTGAGTTATTTTTTTATAGGAATGTTCAAAGCCAGTATTCGCCACCGGCACCGAGGTCCAGAAGTCGGCCGCCCGTCGCACATTGTACACGGCCCTGGAATACGGCCTCAAGCTGCTGAGTCCCTTCATGCCCTTTGTCACCGAGGAGTTGTTCCAGCGCCTCCCCAGGAAGGACACCGCGTGCCCTTCGATATGTGTTGCTGCTTATCCTACTGTAAGTTCTATTGAGGTCATAGTGTTTTCTGTCTGAATATTTTACTATATCTAATAACCTTATTATTACAAAATTGTTATACAGGTAACACCCTAAGGGTTATATCAACCTGAAGACACCCCCATCAGCTGATCACCCAGAATGTCTTTTGATATGTTTCGACCGCGAAACAATGTTTTTTGTCTGTTCTTTAAAATATATTAAAATCAGTTCACTCAGAATTGGGATATTTTTTAAATTACTGCTTCCTGAGTGGTCCCATTTTAATTTGGTCCCATTCCGGTGATTTGAAGTTGGGTTTTGTGTCAAATTTGAAGTTTTTAGAGTTTTCGAAACGAAAATCTCTTATACAACAGTAATGTCCGTCCGTCCGTGAACAACTTTCAACTCGAGAACGGTAAGAGCTAGAGACTCAGTGTAAACGCCAATCGACTCAGCATGGTCAAAGACCTCTTAAATGAACTTGACCTTTGACCTCTAATCTTAAGGTCAAGGTCAAAACGAGGTCAAATCGAGAACGGTAATAGTTAAAGACCAGCTGCAATCAACTCAGCATGGACAAAGACCTCTTAACTGTAGCTTCCCAATATATATTTGATAACATACTGTATGTCAGGTAAAATATATCTAGCTATACTAAAGTAAGTGACGTTACAGACAGAAATCTACGTAATAAAAATAAACTACTCCCTCCGTGTTATCGGTTTATCAAGGTTAGTCATTCTTTCAAGGGGGAAGGTATACGCTTTTATAATAAATTGCCTGAATCGGTCCTTTGTATGCCCGACAATAAATTTAAAACCTTTATAAAGACCACTTTATGTCAAAAAGCATATTATAAGACAGTTGATTACCTTAATGATAAAAGTGTCTGGCTTGAGCATGGTGCAGGCGCCTCCTAAAATGCCGTAATTGTAGCATATTTTGTACTTAGGCGACTATAATTTTTTTTGTTGTATTTTACACTTATTGATTTTGACACGAGACCAATGTACATTCGTCCACATATAGTCTTAAGAAAATGTGTAAATGAGTCAATTATTTGAAAAGAGTGACCGAGAGTTTTATTGCCAGGTTCTTTCTCTCGGTTCTACTTATTGCTTTGCGAATCTGGCAGTACATGTAAATATAGAAGCAATGACATTTTTTTATTTTAAGTACTTACTGACGTTTGTAACAGCCATTTAGTGACCTATACAAATAAATAAATCATTTCATTTCTTAAAGTGACGTTGACCTTTTTTTTTAGTTTTTTTTTTTTAGATATTATGAAAAACTTTCGAAAACTCTAAAATATATGGCAAATTTTTGTCATATTTTTAACTGTTTTGTATCGTTCAGGACGCAGACACACCATGGCGTTCAGAAACCCTCGAATCGGACATAGAGACTGTTCTCAAAATGGTTCACCTAATCCGGTCCACCCGTTCCGAGTACAACATCACAAACAAACAGAAGACCACAGCCCATCTCATTATATCTGAAGACTTGAAGGTGGAAGTACTGAAGGAGCTCTTTAGAAGTGTACAAGCGCTGGCCAATAGTGAACTGTCCGATGAAGCGTCTCCTAGTGGCTGTTCTATACTCACTGTTTCTGATAAGATCGAAGTACATCTGGTATTGAAGGTGAGCTTACTTTACGATATTCACACATATAAATAAGGTGTAGGCAGAGGTGCATTATACATGGTACAATGGTAGAAGCAAAGTCAACGCTTTCAAATCATCATTCACCGAACCTTTTTCCCAACTCAGTTGGGGTCGGCTTTCCAATCTAACGTCAATATTTTCCGTGAAGCGACTGCCATCTGACCTCCACAACCCATGGGCGATATCGAAGTTCTGTAGTTAGACCGAGAGGATTTTTGATTTAGGGCTCCAACTACCCCTTACGACTGCCATAGATGTTTGTATGACAACCAGAGGACCGACGGCTTAACGTGCTCTCCGAGGCACGGAGGGGTCTCAGTGTCTTAAGAAATGGTCACCCATCCTAAGACCGGCCTGAGTCGATGTTGCTTAACCTTTGCAATGTGTTAACATTGTCGGTTACCACTAGACCACGAGCCCCTCAAACTCAATGCTTTCAAATACAGAAACTTATTAAAATATTAAGATAGAAATCGTCATAACATAGTATAAAACAAAGTCTGTCCGTCCCTATGTATGCTTAAATCATTAAAACTACGCCACGGATTTTGATGCGGTTCTCGCGGAAGGTTTTTGTGTATATAATTTGTTAACTGAACAAAGCCTCGGGCGGCCGCTAGTTGTAAATAAATCACAAAAACTGAAATGTCATCAGCAGGACTCGAACCCACGGGGAAAACAAGAGGAATGGTCTGACCACTGAGCTACGATGACCAATAATTTCTAGATCGCGATATTAAGGTTCGCGTTGGAGCCACCTACCGGAATTCTGTAGAACTACGGTATCAGTGTATCGTGTTAGGTACAGGCCGCGGGTTCGAGTCCTGGTGACATTTAAATTTTCTGTGATATATAATATCTATCTAAATTTAAATTTTTAATTAATTAAATTAATTAAATATTTTTGGACATTCTCATACAACGTCATCTAGCCCAAATTAAGATAATATAATCTTGTGCTATGGGATCTAGACTACTGATAAACATACTTATATATTTCTAAAAACATAGAAAATACCCAACCTCGAAACAAACAAGGTAGATCACACAAATAATTTGTTTCGCCCCGGTATCGAACCTGGGACCTCAGGGACGGCAGTCGCATACTCATACCACTGCGCCACCGAGGCAGTCAATATTTAAGTTTAAAGCTTGATTTCAAAATTCCGAGTATTTAATACGACAATTTGTCTGTGTCTGTCTGTCCGTCCGTCGCATTTTCATGAAATATTAAAATATACTTTTTTTTTTTATATTTTATATATAAATATATATATATTTTTTTTTTGAGGCGATACAAAGTTCGTCGGGATAACTAATTATATATAATAATTAATTATGTGGTAAACATTGATAATTTACTATTCTATTTACAATGTTCACTATGACCTATGTGACTATTATATTCTCATCCTAGGGTTGTCTGTAAGAGATCACTCCTGGTGATAAGGCCGCCATTTGTACGTACTAAATTGATAACAAGTTTCTGTATATTTTTTGTATTGTATTTGTGTACAATAGAGCATATTCTATTCTATTCTCTCATTCTCATGTACAGGGCCTCATCGACCCACAAAAGGAGATAACAAAATTGGAAAAGAAGAAAGATAATTTGTCACAAACCATCTCCAAACTACAACAGGCTATAGATGCCGAAGATTACAATATCAAAGTACCAGTAGAAGTTCAAAAAACTAATTCTGAAAAACTAACACAATCTCGGGGCGAGATCGAAAGGTTACAAGCTGCTATAGAAACTTTGAAACTTATGTAGGAATATTTGTTTGACTAGCTGTTGTACGTGACTGCACTCGTGTCACAAAAGCCGATCCGATATCTATCTATATATAAATCTATATTTATAAAAATAAATACCCTATTTGTGAATAAATAGTATCACGTGTGAACGGCTGGACCGATTTTACTAATTATTTTTTTGTTGTCTTCGTTATTATCAGGAGAAGGACCCTTTCGAAGAATAATGCACAAAACACATATAATTTTCCACTGTTATAATTTTATTTTCACTGACCGGTTTCACCTCACGGCATCATCAGAGATTTATATAATATAGTTTCAATAAATCACACAATAATATCGTAAGGACATCAATACACGAGTGTTTTGATTCCACCAAGTGCTGTCAACCGACAGTATAAATAGTAAAAAAATAAGAAAGTTGTGCTGAACATTTGACAAAATAACTACTATACAAACTGATTAAATGAAAAATTTAAAAATTTTCATTTAATCAGAGGCGGTACGAAGTTCGCCGGGACAGCTAGTAATAATATAAAAACTAACTAACTCGGCGAACTTCTATAATGGCGTCACCTACTGGTACCGTTAAAACACGTTACACTGGTACCGTTAGTTCGGCAGAACTCCGGTAGGTGGATCCAACGCTAACTTTAATAGCGCGATCTAGGAATTATAAATATGATATGAAGCAAAATTCGATGTTGTCGATATTGGTAATCGTAGCTCAGTGGTCAGAGCACTCCCCCTGTTAGGGAAAGGCCGTGGGTCCGAGTCCCGCCGATGACATCAGTTTTTGTGATCTATTTATAATTTATTTCTTAATATTTTAAGACTAGTTTAAGCAAACTCTTTGATTTGAAATACAAACACATCCAGAACCTATTGAAATATGCACATGAGATTTCATTTAAATCGGTCCATCCGTCTAGGAGTTAGATGGCAAATCTCGGTGACGTCGTTACTTGTATGACCTTAGTGATATTGCTACCTCTGAGGGTACCGGGTAGAATCAAATTGTATAAGTATATTTACAGTTATATAACAGTACTCTAAGCACAAGATCTACTTAGTTTCAGACTCAATGACGTTTAGTTGAATTCCTAACGTATTTATTTATTAATTACTTAAGAATTATTATTGAATTTATGTTGAATTATGAAACATAGTGAAGTTAAAGTTTCTTTTTTTTACTTCAATAAATTATAATGCTTAAAAAACCTTGTTTTTATTACAATTACTTGCAAACGTCAGGGACATCGTACGCGTGGAAAACTTGGCTCTATTTAATACTGGAGCGACATGGACCTCGCGCCTTTTTCATAGTGGAGTAGAGTTTAAAACGTCAACATAGCAAATTCACTCATTTATCTTTACAATTTCAAAAAAATAAGATAAAAATATGACTCGAGTTCGCGTGCATTCGATACAATTTGCTGCTTGGACTTCAGCCAACGCTGATCGCGTGCGTTCGCGCGAACATAAAACGGCCCACACGCGCGTGCCGTAGGGGCACTCTAGGAGGGTGCATGGCGATCATGGCGAAATACCTACTGCGTGTGAACCAGAGGCGGAGGAATTAAAAATAAAAGTATGAATTGATTCTCACTGGACGAACATCCTTTCAATGAACATCCTTTGAGTGTTCTGAAGAGCTCTTCAACCTGATCCCAACCTCTCCCTTTCGATCCCGAACAACGCGTGCCGGGCAGAGATGTCACTCTCATACCGTGGAAACCGTCTTCGCGAGAACCGAGCGTTTTAAACGCTCGTTTCCCTGCTGAACGATGGTGGCTTGGAACGCCCTGCCTGTGCACGTGTTTCCTTCAACATATAACCCTGGGTTCTTTAAGCGAAGCGTGAAGAGACACATCACTGGGTCGTCAAGTTGAGGGCCACTCTCTAGCCTGCTTCTGTAAGGACGGCGGGTGGCGATCCCGCCGTCCTCAGGCCCCGATCATGGAGGTCGATGGTCTTGGGCGTAGATGAGTCTGCGGCGCCCTCGCCGCTGACTACGGAACTCGGCGGGGAGGGTACGCTACCTCTCCCTCTCGGCCGCATCCTTCGCGAGCATGACTTGATTGCAGAAGGACACAGCCGCGTTCCACCTACTCCCGCTGGAGACCATGGCTTGAAGCATGGTCTCCAGCGAGAGGGTATCCACGCCCAGACCCACTACGAGGTCTCGGCGCTGACTCGCCCACGCTGAGCACTCCACAAACGTGTGGAGTGCGGTGTCATCGTCGGAAACCTCGCAGTGTTGACACCTTGGTGTGACCTCACGATCGATGCGAAACAGATAGCTACCGAAGCATCCATGCCCGGTAACAACCTGCGTCGCACGATACGTGAGGTCACCATGCTGCCTCTGCAGCCAATCGTCCATGATCGGTCTCACCGCCGCCGCCGCGATGATGGTGGTACCCCACTTGGGTTGCTCAAGTCGCACCCTCCATGACTCCATGAGATCCTGGCGGAGCTGGGACCGCTGGTCCTCGATTTCTCGAGACGCAGGCCTGTGGTCCCGCTCCAGCGCCTTCTACATGTACTGGCCTGGCACACAGTCATCGTGATTTGTGAGCGATGTGGAATCTAAATCAAAATTGAATCAATGAACAATAGATCATTGTTCTTTTTTTTGTCATTCAGGATGATCAAATGATATCTCTGATTATAATAGTTGTGTAATACACTAACATGGTGACCATGATATTGAAAATTGCTAGATAAGTTAAATTAAATAAAAGTTGTACTGAAGAAGAAAACCTTGTTATAAAGTCAATTTCCGTGAAAAGTCATTCACGAATGAATGAAGAATAGTACTAACTAGTATACAAGGACATACCTACCACCATCTTAGCGTTAACTATAGAATTACTTTATGCTATATACATAAAAGCGGCCTACACTACACACGCCTTACACACGGGTTTTACTTATTATAGTATAAAAGTGAGGATAACTGTTTTATTGCCACCTTATTAGTGACAAGGAAGGATTTTTTTTTAGTATTTTAAAGACCCGAAAACTCCCGATATCGCCACGACCGCCATGCACTCTAGATTGCCCCTGCGGCAGGCGTGTGTTATCACTTAAGGTAAAAGACGAAAAATGAAGGGATGCGCCTAAAGTGACAATTAGTACTAAATCTGTAAATAAGTCCTGAAGTAAGAATGAATCATAGACACCTTAGTATTTATGTTTATTTTTGCTGTATTATTCTTTATTCCGCTAGTCTATTATTATTTTTGCTGTCCTTTTAATAACTTCTCGTACAGTTTTATATAAGTTGACGCTCTGTCCCTAGAACGTTATAGAAGCAGGACAAGATGAAGTGGAAACATTTTATATCAGCTGTTCTTATTATAGCACCATATTTATTCATATGTATTTAATTTAGCCATTTCTCCTAATTTTATTATAATGTTTGTAACCGACTCTAGCGCATCTTTTTATTTAAGCTTAAATTATTCTTCTGACTGGTGAGTTCTTTTTAGTATACTTTCGAGCTTAAATGAGATATTTAATTGTCTTCCGATTGTGGGGATTTGTGGCTAAGTACAGTGGTTGAACCAGTAATAAAACTTGTTGAAAAAATGTTCTCTCAAGCTTAATATTTTTGAACAGCACGAGTTTTATCACTTTTTTTCTTATAGGCAAGCGACAAACCCCCGAAAAAGTGCTTAGAAATGAGAATGACTGACCAATCAGTGGAAATGTTATTTCCCCAATACAAATTTGTACTTTTTGTAAACCTTGGACCAAAAGGCATCGATTGGTAAGAAAACAAAATTTGTGCGGTTGGGATATTAATTGTTACCTGATAAAAAGTTGGTTTTTATATTGGAAAATTATTTCTAAAGGGAAAACGGGCAAAATAGAATACTTTTTACCTTTTGATCTTTTCGAAAAAAAATGCGTTTTAAAGAAGTTACAACCATTTTAAAGCGCAAAAATAGTCTTCAGTTTTCAATTATAGACTTAACTTGGAAAAACGCTACGCTATTTTACGATGTGAAAAATGTATATTTTCTCATTTTGAAAAATAGTCAGTTAAAGCTTAAGATCTGATAAGTACTCTGCCGCAGGATTTTTTTGAATTCGATCAAAACTCGGCGAGATAAAAATGTTGAATGTGACCATTTTTGCGCTTTAAAATGGTTGTAACTTCTTTAAAACGCATTTTTTCGAAAAAATCAAAAGGTAAAAAGTATTCTATTTTGCCCGTTTTACCCTTAGAAATCATTTTCCAATATAAAAACCAACTTTTTATCAGTTAACAAATTAATTTGTTTATAACAATTATTAGCCCAACCGCACAAATTTTGTTTTCTTACCAATCGACGCCTTTTGGTCCAAGGTTTACAAAAAGTACAAATTTGTATTGGGGAAATCACATTTTCACTGACTCATTTTAGTTTTTCAGGGGGTTTTGACGCTTGCCTATTATATTTAATTTTGTAAATAAATGCTAAAATTCACAAAAGTAATGTTGCCATATTTTTAAATTGCTTTAAACTATTAATGCCAATGTCAGTTGTCGAAGTCAGCTGTCATAAGTGTCATAACAATAGTAACACTGTGACTAGCGAAATAATTTTATTTTTGTCTATAACTGTTGAATAAATTACGTTATAACTGTTGAATAAATTAAATACGGTTGAAAATCAATAGCGTATTCGAGAAATTAAGTTAAGATTTCGTAATTTCACAGGTTAAATTCATATTCAATATTAGTTGAAACTACAAAGAAAAGCCATGGAGTTTCCAACCCTTGGCGAACACTGCCAGTTTCAAGATTGCAACCAGATAGATTTCTTACCGATCCAGTGCAGATGTGAAAAGGTTTTTTGTCGAGAACATTTTAACCAGCATTGTCGTAGCGGTGACTGTGAATTGGCGCCAAAACCAAAAGAAGTAAAGTTACAAAATGACGATGAAATATTTAAATGTTCTGAGAAAGGTTGCCGAAAAGGGAATTTCCATGAGATGCTATGTGCAAAATGTAATAAGCACTATTGTATTGAGCATCGGTTTCATTTGTGAGTAAAATATATTCAAATAACTTTGTATATTTTTGTATTTCAAAGCAATTTGTTTGCTTTACCCCTTTATAGGGCATAAGCGAAATTTCTATGGCGGTTTGTACCGACAAACATGGTCGGCTGTAAGGGTCATAATTCAGTTGCTTTTGTATTGGTTGTCACCTTTATTATCAAAATGAGTAGATTTAAATAGGTGTTAGGCTCAAACGAAACCAAAGAGCTAGAGCTACCCATATTTCAATATTATAGCGCCTGAAAGTGCTGGTTTCATTTGTGCCAAAATTTTTAAATATTACAATTTCATATTTATTTTAAGTGTTCAGTAGTAAAAAGTAAATGTAAAGTTATTTTGGGTAAATTAATGAATTATTTTTTTTCTTAAATTTGGTGCATAAATCTTAATTCAAACTTACTTTTACAAAGTACAAAATCGTAGAATGCAGCAGTTAAAAAAGATGTCATCACCAGGACTCGAACCCACAGCCTTCCCCTAACAGCTAAACTTGATAGCATGATCTATAAATTCTAATATGAACCGAAAATTGGATGTTGTCGGTATTGGTAATCGTAGCTCAGTGAACATATTTTGCTCAGCAGGTGCATCATTTGCCTTACCTTGACATAACCCTTACCTTGAATTTCTCTATGAGCTCCAATGGACCACTATATTTTTTGTAATAAAAAAAAAGACATCTCAAAACAAGAGTTTTATTTTGTATTGAATAAAATATATAATTTCGTTCCAGATCTTGTCCAGAGATTGATGAGGACACTATGGCAAAGAAGATTGAAGAGTTTGATGCTCCCAGAAGACAGTTTAGAGAGGCAAATCAGTACTTACAAGAAAAGGTAATTTCTGTAGCTATTGTGGAAGACTGCTAACTACAAAATCTGTTGCCCTTAAGTAAGACTATATTATTGTCACCCTTTTTTGATCAGTTCCTTATAAGTTTTTTTTTAGATTACAGAAAACATTAGAAAAGCATTGCAATCATCAGCCAAAGTGAAGACAGCATCAAAAATTCATGTAATGAGAATCAAGCAGAAAGCAATTGGACCAAAAACAATCCCTGCTTCTGACCGTATATATTTTGCTATTAAAAAACCTTCGAATATAGAACCAAAACCTGTCAAAATCATCAATGACGAAGCTTCTTTAGAAAAAATTGAATGTATCTCTTTGGATCCTGATTTAAAAGACACTGTTCCTACATTTATAAGTTCGAAATGGATTTTAGGGAGAGCCATAGACAGTATATGTGAATCTTGTAATATTAAAAATGATAATAACAAACTTTCAGCCGTGAAACTTAGGCTTTTTAGACAGTTGGACAAATATTGTATAAGTCCTGTGAAAATGGATGTGGAAATCTCGGAGCTGATCAAAAGTGAGATTCTGTTTGAAGGTGATAAGTTAGTTGTAGAGTATATTGATACTGATGTTTTGACCAAATTAGAAGACAATTCACAATTATTTCTCAGTTGATACTCTTTGGGTACATTTTTTTACTCTGGCAACATTGATAAGCGAAAATCTAACCTATAAAGGGTTCAATCGTATACAAGATTTTCTCATTATATTAATATTAAAAATATCGTACCATAATATTTGTTCTGAGACACCTTACTGACTGAGGTTACCCTTACGAAGGCGTACCTGGGACGCCCGTTAATCGATGTTTATGTTTATGCTGCTAAAAAAAAGCACACCTGAATTAGTGGCTCGATACGATTTTTTTGTATATTTAGTAGATATGCAGATCATATTATACTTAAATATTGGCAAAATGTGGGTTGCAATTGCACTTCTACCTACCCCTTCTGGGAGATAGGCGTGATATTCTTAAAAAAAGCAAAAACTTCATGGATTAGCTAGTATTCTTTATTATCTATGGGCAAGTGCAACCATAAACACTGGCTCGAGATTTTTATATATTACATTCTAATCATACTAATTAATCTCTATCCATCGTATAAAAGCAGTATGTATGTAACTTATTTTTTGTTTTATGTTTCTGTCATCTGTTGTTATAGTACTTAAATTCAATGACAGTGCTGCCTACTCCTACACCGGGAGTCATACCCGTAGATTGTTAAATAAACAACCATAGTTCTACGAGAAATGCACATAATTTATTTTTAAACAAAATGAAGTCTCTTAGCAACATTGTCTATCTACAATATTAAAAGATAGGCACCTTCCCTTTATTTGGCATAGTGGGCCCTAGTCTTGCTGTATATTGTATATGTCATATTCGAGTAACAACGCCACAATATTAGATAAGTAGGGCGTCAAGGTCATTTTAATTTAAGAAAAATATACAAGTCAGTAGATATAAATAAATCATCGTTTAATGTCATTAGGTACTTATTCTTATATGTATGTACTTATCCTACAACGGCACATTTAAAGCGTAACTTCATTTTCTTTGTTCAGTTGCAATTCGCTCTTATGGTTGTCAACTAACGGTAGCAGTTGCGCAGGAGTCGACGGATTCGTTTGCGCAGTTGGAGGGGGAGTCGCCGCAAGCTTATACTTCTTTACCAACCAATTACATTTACCCGTTCTAGCTATTAACGTTATTAGATCCCTTCGGTACTGTTTTGTTAATATCGCGTACAGAAAAGGATTTGCACAAGCGTTCAGTGGGTAGAAAAACACTAGTAAAACTTTTCCATGACTCACGTCTACTAATGGAACGCCAGCCAAAGCTGTGACCCCGAAAAAAGCTACAGGCGCCCAGCAAAGCAGATCAGTACCGACCAATAAGGCCATTTTATTCGCAATACGACGTTCAGCAGCCGCTGCAGCCCCTCTCCCGCCGTAACTCTCTCCACCACCCAAGGACCTATATATCTGCACGTAGCATACAACAATAGTGACCCACGCCACAGCATTCGTCAAGAAAATCGACCCTTGGTATACAGCGTCTCCAATATCTTGACTTTCAACTGGCAAGCAAATTGATGTTGAAGAATAATCTGAGACGCCGAGCAGCGGTAGTCCAGCCATCAACGCTGAGAAAAGCCATCCACAAATCATCATCTTTGCAGCGACAGCCAATGATATCCTTCTTTCCAAATAAATTGCATACGTTATTGCGAACCAGCGCTCCAATGTCACTATAGTCAAAGTAATGACTGACAGTTGTCCAGAAAACACGGATAAAAACCCAGCAATCTGGCAACCAACTCCATACTGCCAATCGTAGGCGTAGTTGAAGAACTCTCCAAAAGACCTCATGTCTACCACCGCAAGCATGAAGAGATAGATTCCGGTACATAGGTCAGAGAAGGCTAAATGACACATGAGGAATCTGGGGACTGTCATTTCCGTATGGTTGGCGAGTAGGACCACTAGTACGGCGATGTTGCCGACAACAGCGGCGGCTATGACGAACCAGACGCTCGCTCGTAGCCACGCCCAACCCATGACGTCTTCGCAAGGGTTGAGCGCGTCTGGCTGGGGTGTGCAGTCTACTTTTCGTTTGCTGCAAATTAAGGAAAACATAATGTGAATATAAATTGTGTTGCCGAATAGTTAAGGCAACATATATCTCTACTGATGTAAAGATGACCGTGAGTCTCAGCGTCAAATCTTCGGTTGACGAGTAGGTGCTTGGATAAGAATCTATAGGTATGTACTTCTGACAATAGAGTACAATTAGCAATAAACGACCGATGTCACAAAGAAGGTTCGTTTGGTTGCGGTAACCTATCTTCGGACGGAAAACTGATTGACGGTAGGTTCTGCATTCAAGTCAATCAGGCTCAATGGCCTGTTGACTGTTGTTCAGAAGTCTACTTTGGCATTCTGAACAATTCTGGAACCAGGCTAACATAACATAAGAAGAAGACGGCAACCATGCTCGCCAGGATAGGCGTAATGAACGCCTCTGTCTACCCCTTGAGAAATAAAGACGGTAAGAAGAACTTCCTCACCTGAGACTGAAATTCCCACATTCAGCGGATATAGTGACACCATTGGCTAACGCATTATCAACGGGTTCGTGGAACTCTCCCTGGTCCTCGTCCTCCCAACTGCCGGAGTCCCCGAAGTAATCTGCCAAGCTGCTTTCATACTCGGCGCTGGTCGCCGCCGTGGAGATATCATCTTCTATGGACATACTGTAGACATAATTAGATAACAACTATAAAGTTTGTTTTTGATAAAAAAAACTCGGAATTTTGAAATGGGCTCGAATAGATTGTTTGCTCGCTCAGTCAATAATTCACTAACCTGGTAGCGTTTTCTGTTTTCTTAGCTAAATCCTGATCGGGAATGGCCATGATTGGCTCCAAGTGTTCTGAGAATCTTCTTTTGCGGGCTGTCTTCTTTTTTGTGCATTTCTGTAAAACCAATTACCTTACCTTACATTATAATTTTCATAGGAACCTATCAGGATAAGTTTTCTATTATATCTATCTTTACTCATGTTTTATTTAGAAAAAAATGCTTGTCGACTTATCATCATTCACTAAGCCTTGGCCCAACCAGTCTCAGACAAAACTGCTGAACTTCCACAACCGATTGGCGATATCGAAGTTCTGCAGCTGGACCAATTGGCTCCAACTACCCCTAACGAATGCCGTGGATATTCGTATGACAACCATGACCGACGGCATATCGTACTGCAAGCATGCTCGTCGACTTATCATTTTATATTTTATTTACTTACCTATTTATTTTCTACGTTACATACAACCTTACAGAGTTACCCTTATTAGAACGTAGGCCGTAGAACATTGAAAAATATTGATTAACAGCAAGCTCATTTTTCGTAAGTAGCCTTATGTAACCGAGTCCTACCCCGATTTCAAAAAAAAATCTCAAATCAGGTAGGTAGCCAACAGTTATCCTGTTAAAATTATTCGGAACAAAATTGTAAGGTTGCAATAATTCGTATAGAGTTGCAAATTGGTGCAGGTCTTAAGTACACCATTATAAATCAAATATCAAAAGTTCCCATCGATCCGACTTGTGTTAAAAAAGTTATTCAAGGTTAAAGATGAAAATTTTTGGTTACCAATGATTTAGCAATTATCATAAATCATTACCGCTCTCATGAGCTCCATCTGTTTCTGGTACAGCTGGTGTCTGATGGGGTTGTGTCTCTCCGGGAACTGGAAGGCGCAGCAGTGGAAGTGATGTGTCAGGTGCGCTTTTTGAAGATTCTGACAGAAATAATAACATCAATTTTAACCAACTATGACATGTTTCACAATTTGGTTGATGGGATCTATCTAATCTGATCTGGTGAGCAGTACAAAAAATACTAATAACCTCATGTTTATTATTTATTTAGAGTCAAAACTTACCTGAAATTCGTATATCGATGGTATGTATTTTAGTGTAGGAGTTTTCTCTATCCGAAGTACTTCTAAGTGATGCAGGCCAGCTATCGGCAGTGAGGTAATGGCGGTACTACTTAAATCTCTGCAACAAACAAGAGGTAGGTACTGAAGGCCTTTGTCTCAGTGCGCAGGACTTCCGCCCTCTATAATGGGGGCTTGAGGACAGCAGGTTGGTAACCCACAGTCCTTACAGAAGCAGACCAGCAGGTTTGCGTTGTGTAGGATGTCCACCACCGCGGCATAAGACTGAAAGAAAGAATGCCACCATTCCTATCGTCCAGTGCCTGGCGTGGTACGCCCTCGTAAGGATAACCCAAGGGATGTATTAATATAGATGTATTGGATGCGCTAAGAACCGTTGTATTTATAGGTAAAAAAGGCGCAAGCTGAGCTTTGCATTTGTGTGAGTATTAATTATGTGCCCTTTTTTTATTTATTTGAAATCCGCGCCCTGGGGACGCGGCCGCACCTACGTCCATTGCCGAGCGCCTCCGGTAGACACTGAAAGAATTCCCAGTGGCGCCCGGCGGACCTTGGCCACTGCGTGGTGGTCGGGTGTTACCCCGCATCTCTGGGGTCGGGTTTTATCCCGCGTCAGTGAGTGAAGGCGTGCGTGGGGTGAAGCCCCACATCACGCAGGCCTTCTAGCCTGCTTCTGTAAGGACGGTGGGTTGCTAATTCGTCCTCAGGCCCTGATCATGGAGGTCGATGGTCCTGGGCGTAGTCACGTCTGCGGCGCCCTCGCCGCACACTTTGGAACTCAGCGGGGAGGGTACGCTCCCTCACTCTACCGCAGAAGGAAACGGCCGCGTTCCACTGGCTCCTGCTAAATACCATGGCTCGTAGCGAGTTTTGACCGTTGTGCCGACTTTCCCATTTTGTCGACTTTACGGAAAACATCATGCATCGATTACCCTTATGCCGAATTTTCCAGTTTCATTGAGCGTATCTACGCCCAGGCCCACAACGAGGTCCCGGCGCTGACTCGTCCACGCTGAGCATTCCACCAACAACGTGTGAAATGCCGTGTGTGTGGTATTATGTGCCCTGTTTTACACAATCATGTGTTGTAGGTACACACAGGTTGTAGGTTTAAGGGTTCCGTAGTAAAAGTCTCGGAACCATTATTGTTTTCTTCATGTCCGTCCGTCCGTCCTCGGTTTTCCTCCCAAACGGTTAGAGCTAGAAAGATGAAATTTTGCACGGATATGCGTATTTACTATTCCGACTAAGTGCTACCATTGAGGTATAATGTACAGTCAGCGTCTAATAGTTAGTTACAGTCAAGATACTCTAATCTATAGGCGCAACCAAATAGTCAATGATATCGGTACAAACAAAGTTTCCTTATTGTTGACAACAATGTAATCGCTCCAAAGGGCGAGACGTTTAAAGTGTCACAGAGATAGGTTCAGTTAAAGTGTTTAAAAATATCGTAACATGCTAAATGAGACATCAAATGCGCACGCATAGGTACTTGTCTCTTTCATTTCGAACATGACGTCGTAGACTGGTTTTTGTTTATAACAGTTGTAAATAAAGGATCACAGCATGTATTGTTATAGAAATAAACCAACCAACTAAAACTTAAACGGTTTACCTAGATAAAAACCTCTTTAGACAATATAGTCTAGTATTTATTGCATGTCATTATATTTTATCTTTTAGTCATTATAAGTCATATCAATGTCAAGTGCAATAAAACCAACTAGAAATAATAATACTATTATTGGACCAATAATTACATAAATATGGCTACATATCGTATTAGTGACACTAAAAAACATCGAATAATATACTTGTGAGAGGAAGGTGTCTCCATAACAGATATTTCAAATGAACTGGAAATATCCGTAATTCTCACATTAGAATTAGATCATGGATAGATGGCTGTTCTCTCTGAGACAGTCTTGATAATGCTTCGTTTAGAGGCGAAACAATTGTCGACGTCTTGTTGTCTTTTTAATCCTGCGAAAAATAGTGCTATTAAGAAATTTAAAATAAGTTTAAAGTGTTTTTTAAAAATATTTTACTTACCATTGCTTAGAATTAGATCAGTTACCCATCTTGCTGAATCTTACTAATTTAAATTCATACATAACTGACATATTCTATTTTTTTATTTAGAGAAACACAGTTTACCGTTGGATAGAGAGATGGCAAAGTGAACGTCCACGTCAAACAAATACAGATGAAGACAGAAACATAGTGCAGCGAGCTGTTAGCAATCGATTTATAAACTCCAGGAGTATGTCGATGGAATTTGGCATATCACAGAGCACAATAAGACGACGCCTGCGGGAACATGGGTTACGCCATCGTATTCACGCAGACTACCTCGGTGGCACAATCGTACTATGTACGGACTGCCACGCTCGAGGTCTCGGGTTCGATTCCCGGGTCTGGTGGATAATGTATAATTCTCTTTAGAATTTTACCCAGATAATTATCCCAGAGTCTGGAACTTGTGCCCGGTAAATGGCAATAGGCTCGCCCCCTATTACATGGGACCTAACATAGCTGGCGAGATGTGGGTGTGTTTGCACACCTCTGCCTACCCCTTCGGGGAAAAAGGCGTGATGCTATGGTATGTTATGTTATTCACGCTAAAAAACCTATATTAACACTGAAGCATAAAGCGCAGCGTTTACAGGTCGCACAATTTTTTTAAAATTTTAATTTTGATAATGTGATCTTTGTGAATGATGAAAAAGTTTTTTGTTCTTCTGCCCAGAGACGCTTATCTCTATACTGGACATTGAACACAAGATATGATGAAAGAAATGTCTTCCCTAATAATCGCAGTGGTCGAATCACCTTAGGATTTTGGGGATGGATGACTCAAAGCGGACCAGGAGAGCTAGTGGAGGTTGGAGGAAGAATGAATGGCACCTTATACAAAGACATCCTCGAAAACGTTTTGCTTCCAACAGCCAGGATTTTTTCCCCATGAAGCTATTAAGTTTGTCCAAGATGACAGTTCCGTACACAACTCCAGAGCTGTTCAAAATTACTTGGAAGGTAGCAGGGGCCTGGAGTTAATTCCGATGCCGCCTCATAGTCCCGACCTAAACCCAATTGAAAATTTGTGGGGTAAAATGGTTCAGGTATGGGATGGTACACGAGCACGAACCACTCCAAATTTAAGGACTCACGTTAACGAAATATGGGAGTCAATGAGAGGGGACAAATTTTGTTACAATGCTGTACAATCGATGAGAAGATGTCTTTCCGACGTAATTCTTGCAGATAGAGGCTACACACGATTTTAATTACTTATTTCGCAGTAAAACTGCACTAACCGACTTCAAAGAACGTAAATGTACTTTAACTCAATAAATCTATGCAAATTTAACTTATTTTTTTTATGACCCCATTCGTACAAAGGTCGAATTACAATAAAAAGAGTTTTGCGTTTTCGCTCAATCGTCAACATCAAGATATTTGTACAATGTCTATATTAGTGCCTCTGAATTGAACGACAGACGTAACTAACATAGGTACTTTTATACCATTATTTAAGTAAAACTGTTATAAACAAAAACCAGTCTACGACGTCATGTTCGAAATAAAAGAGACAAGTATGCGTGCGCATTTGATGTCTCATTTAGCCTGTTACGATATTTTTAAACACTTTGACTGAACCTATCTATGTGACACTTTAAACGTCTCGCCCTTTGGAGCGACTACATTGTTGTCAACAATAAGGAAACTTTGTTTGTACCGATATCATTGACTATTTGGTTGCGCCTATAGATGAGTACCTTGACTGTTACTATTAGACGCTGACTGTACTACGCACTAGAGAAGCCATCGTGAACAAAATCTGTGCTCCGTTTTGTTAAAAGTTAAAACTAAACAGTACTGCAGCGCTGCAGCAATAATTTGACCGTCTGATTAACTTTGACAAACTAATAAAATAATAAACACGCAGCGTGCACGCAGCCACAACGCAGCGCTGCATTGCTTTTTGCGACAGTTTTCCCGAGCGTCAATTGGTTGTTCAAAGTTCTATTCATAGCGTACGCTTACATAGAATAAGTAATCTGCCGAACTCAGAACAGACATTAAGTATTATACCTAAATGATTAATGAAATTTTATTATTAGGTGTAGCATTATACAATGTTGATATCGTCGAGTGGCATTTATTTATACTAGTTATCACGGCGAACTTTGTATCGCCTCAAATATAAAAAAACAGAATATTTTAATATTTCATGCAAATGTATGTATTATTAATTATAATTGAAAAACGCGACAGACGGACACACAAATTGTCGTATTAAATATATAGAGATAGGTAATTAAAAGAAATCAAATCAAATAAAATATGTATTTACTATCACCTATATTTATAACACCTTTAAATCCAAATAATAATAAAAAATATTAACATTATTAAAAATATTATAAGTGATGCAACGAATAAATCTCAGTAAAAAAAATATACGTCGATAGTGTCATCTCTGCGCGCACAAAATGTTTTACTCTTTGACATTTTGCTAAAAATGGTCGTCGCCGCTGTGACGCGTCGTCACAAGTAACAATTTAAAATATAATTAAATAAAGCATGCATTAAAGACAATGTTAATTGTACTTACTGGTGAAAGGTCACTCCTTAATTTTTACTTATGTTTCTAGAGTTGTTAGAACAGTATCTCAATGCACACGTAGGCATATTTAAAAGAAAAACTTCGCACTCAAAATACTCAAATGTGTCACGTTCCGGAAAGCGCTCGGGACAGACTAAGTGAGTTAGAGCGCGTGCACTCTAACTCGTGTTACAATCAATTTAGTTGAGGCGTCTTCTCAAGTACGTAGTACATTATACCTCAATGAGTGCTACAATAAAATTATGAAAAAAAAATCTTGGGTACCTCCCCTATAAGTAAAGTGAGGTGATTTATTTTTCTCGTGTCAACTCCATCGTGTGGGGTATCATTAGATAGGTATTTTTAAACATTGGAGTTGATTCTGGTGTCCGTTTGCGAGACATTCAACTTAACTACCCAAACTCGTGCAGTGGCTCGCGCGACGGACTTAACCTGTGAGACGGGGAGGGGTCATGCACTACGTCACTGGAGCACACCTAAGTGAAAACGCGCTACAACCGCAGTATAGAGCCCATTTATTTGTTAAAACAGCATCCCCACTCCCCCCCCCATCTAAAGTCTAAACGACTAGCTCGCAGAATCTGAAAAAAATCATGATGGTAGTTCATATTATGATGAACTTTGAAGGAAAACTATAACGGACCAGATACCTTTGTTAGTTTAGGAGTTATAGAGCCTATAATGGGTAACTACGGAACCCTATATAATGCGTGGCCCGACACGCACTTGGCCGGTCTTTTTACTCTACTTTTCTTTTTACTTACACAAATAGATAGCTCAGCTTACGCCTTTTTACCTATACCTACTAACAATATAAAAACACTTTGGCGTTAACTTACAATTGTCGTAGGAGAAGGTTCCCAGCAAAAGCGTCATCGTGTATGTGTTTTAGTTTTGTGTTTCCTCTGAAGCTTCTAGAAAATAAATGATATTATATAATGATATTTATTGCAAGTTTACTTATAATGCCGCTTCTATACCAATATATAGGCCTTGCTATTTATTTTACTATTTTATCTAGAGTCAACCAATGGGATTTCGCAGATTATAGGTACTTAGACGGTAGTTGTCGGGGTGTCGGGACCTAATTGAACTAGGTACACGGTATAATAGAGATAGAATATTTATTGCCAGTATTTTAGTCCCACGTAATAGGGGGCAAGCCTATTGCCGTCACCGGTCACACATAGGTAATGAGTTATGTATTCCGACAAATAAAAATTGGGAACGCTGGAGCGTTTTAAGGAATTCATGATCATATTTGCGAAGCCCAAACACAAATATTTTCGAATCACTCAAGCTTATTGAGTTGCCCCTTTATGAGATCAGGATAGTTTACAGTATGATTGTTCGCTACCTAAATACCTACTTATAAATTTGACTTACAGTTTCGATATCTGGGCGTTTTTAAACGCGTGCGCCGGCACTTCCTCCAATAAATTGTAGTTGAGAGACCTGAATAAGAGTATAATAAGACAAATTGTATCTAACTAAACTATCTCCTTAGTTATAGCACAGAGCAGAATACTACCTATAGGTAAAGCGTCTAAAATTACGACCTTTTCCCTAATAAACAAAGGGAGTAGAATAGTGAGTTGCGCTTGATACAGTTATCCCACTCCCACAAAACAATTTGCAGAACCTTTGAGGAACGGGGATGCTTACAAAACTCGCGTGCAGCCGAGTAATGTAGGTACACGTCAATATGTCATGGACTCATGGACGGTGATCTCGATAGAGCCTTTTGGTACTAATATAAATATAGTATCTAGTTATGCAAATAAATTTTAATGAATCTCAGATAGATTGCAACAGAAATAAAATAGTAATGCAACAGGACTCGGATGATTTGAAATGGTGGCGCATCGTGGGAGAGGCAGTGGGCTGTTGATGATGATACTAGAGTACGATATACCTAGTAAAGGTTTAATTGAGACTAATGACAGAAAAGAAATGAAAAGGAGGGAAAAAATATGTAGGCACCCTACCTAACGGGTAAGAGCCCAACCCCACTGACGCGTTTTTGGTCCGTTGTGTCGCGGTTGTAGGTACATACAAACCTCTGTGGCATACAGAGTCAAAACGCCCGTGAGGCTTCAGCCTAAGTCTTAAGTGCTTCATGATATTGATGAGCTATGGTCGGCTATGTTCGTAATGTCACTTTGCAATCTAATACTCGTAAATGGCAGTGGGCAGGACACATCCCTCGTAGGACTCATGGCCGATGGCCCCGATGGCGCCAAAAAAGTCCTTAAGTAGCAACCTCCCACTGGAAGATACGGAACGTGGGTAGACCTGGCACAGGTGAATTGACGACATTGTAAAAGATGCGAGAAGCCAGTGGATGTGGAAAGCTTAAAGCAGAATATTGTGGCGTATATTGGAGGAAGCCTATGCCCAGTAGTAGGCGTCAATTGGCAGAAATGATTTCAAATGATGATGATGATGATGTTAAAGAACTAAAAAAAAATAGCACATGTGCGTATGTACCTAAGGACTTACACTTGATCGGCACGCACGCGCAACGCGTGTGGCGACATGTGCCTTATATGATTACCTTCCAGATCTCTGAAAAAACACAACAATACAGATCGTAGCTTATTTAGTACAAGCCTAAGAACAAAAGCCTAGAAAAACATAAAAAAAAATCTTTAACGCTCGAAATAAGAATGGGTCTATGTCCTACTGTCCAAATCATTTTGCATTGAAAACCTGAGTAAGTTGAAAAGTATTCTAATTGATGTTTGATTTTGTTATATTTTCCTGTGATTTTAAGAAAGTATACCTTTTTAAAACTAGTAAGTGATACTTACATGGCTTGCAAGTAACTTGGAGTGTTTTTGCTGTCATGTACACGACTCAGATTGGGCACCTCCACAAGTCCAGATGTTGTGATCATGCTGTGCAAACATTTTTAAGTAACTTTAAATAAGTTGATTTAAAAGCAATTTAATGAGTTCTCGTTTTCAATGTAAACCGCTAAAAAGAAAGATCTTAAGCTGAACTTCTCCTCATTTGCCTCTTTTCCTCAAAGTCTTCGGCGATCACATAATTTTATTGTGAAGCTAGTGTATTTATCTCATGTTCCTTGATCATAAATATGATCTTCAATGGCACCTTTCCATGAAACCTTATCCAGTTTGAACAACATTTTTATGGGCGTATCTCAAGGTGCAATATTGGCCCCTTTACGCAATGTACTTTTAAAAAAAATATTTTTATAGGAAAATAAAAGGCAATAACCAGGTACAATAAATTATGTAATTTATTGAAATAAAATAGAAACTTATAAAAATAACATAGTGAAATATGTACATACTTACAATGTGCGTAGCTCGGGCAGAGAAGGCAGAGGCGCGATCCAATGAAGCAACGGTGCCTGAGTTATAAACCTGTAAATGAAAACAATTTTGTAGTAGGTACCTACCTATTATTATTATTAAGCTAAAGTATTTGTGTTTGTTACTCCTTACTCTATGGTAATAGCAATTTAGCTAGTCGCGAACTGATGTGACGTTGACATCGACACGCATTGCGGGCAAGTTCCGCACGCTCGCGCTGTTGAAAAGACGCTTAACAAGAACTGGCCTAATAGTTGATGAAAATACTCACAGTGATTTGAGTTTAGGCATCCTGGTCAGATCGTCGACGACAATATGCTCCAAAAGCGGTGCGTCCATGATAGATCTGTAAACAAATACTTATGATGTAGGTAAGTAGGTACTTAAGTATACTTTTACCTATCATTAAGTGTTATTATTAAGTACATTCAGCATTCCTCAATTTTTCACGTGAAGAAAAAAAGATTACAGGCGTTTTTCAGCGACATAAAGTAAGAGAGTCAGTCGACGTAGAGACTTTTACCTATTATAGTCTTAATGAACCTATCTTATTCATAAGACTAGTTAATTTGTACGTTTGAAAGTCTTGTTATATGATATGATTGAACATACCAATCGACTAAATACAACGCCGCCGGCTAAGCTAGCCCCGCAGCTAAGCTTAAGAAAGAGAAAAGTGTTTTTTAAGTTCAAGAATCTTAATCAAACTTCCGATATCAATGATATCGGAAAAAACAACAGACAGACACAAATCAGGTTTTTATCTCCGAAGGGGTAGACAGAGGCGCTTATTACGCCCACATTTCGCCAATTTGTCAACACTTACGTAATAGTTGACGAGCCTATTGCCAGTTCCGGGGAGTATATTTATTTACCAGACCGTTTGTGAACAGGTGCACCTCGTGCAGGATGACATGGGGTCCTGGAGATGTTGGTAGCCTTAGTAGGAAACAAAAATGTGTAATTCGGAATCAACGATAACTTTGAATGTCAACTTACAACTGTTCAACTTACAAATGTTCGACTTTGTGTAAATGGTAGCCAGCTTGACGTATAGCCTTCGCCGTGAGTCTCGTTATGTTGGTCTGGTGCAGCACCACCGACGAGCCCTCGTTCATTGTTTGACACATCGTGCTTCTAACTGGAATAATAATTATGTGGCAAGTAAGTACTTAGAGATTATGTGGCACCTATAACTAGTATTTGACTTTATTGTGAAAAACAGAGATCCATAATTTGAAAGTTTACTTGGTCCACACATGGTCACGTACTGCCCTTGCCCTCTTTTTATTGTTGTAACAGAATCATTGTATTTACTGGCGAATAAAAAAAAAGGCCTTGAGTTTTTCTTGCCAGGTTCTTTCCTCACAGGCTCTACCTATTGCCTTGCGAATCTGGCGGTAAATGTAAATGTAGAAGCATTTTCTTTTTTGACGTTCATAAGTGTTACTTTGTGACCTACATGAATAAAGATATTTTGATATTTTTTTGATTTTATTATAAATTGACCCGGCAAACAGCGTACCAGAAATGCCAGAAGGCTCGATATGTAGACGTATATCTACGTTGACAGGTAACGTAGGTAAAGTTTGTTAAAAGAAGCCGGCTAAGTCACGTTTTCATCAATCACGTTTGTTGTATGTGAGCCCTCTTATAAATTTATTATATTCTGTATTTTAGTATAATTGTTGTTGTTAAGGCAACAGAAATACATCATCTGTAAAAAAATCAAATTTGTAACTATCACGGTTTATTAGATACAGCTTAAGATAGACGGATGGACGACAGCGAAGTCTCAGTAATGATAAAAAGTAACCCTATAACTAACCCTAATAAAAAATATAGAGACTACTCAGGTTGCCTTAAAAACACAAAAGTATAAAAATGGCAAATTAAAACTCAAGATTCTGCGAATTATACTTTTGTGTCGCTCTTTTGTTTATTTAAGCATCTTCCCGAGTGCTGAGACTTTACTTTGGAACTATTCCAGGCCACCGATCAAATCTCGAGCCACTGTGAAATTTCCTTCTCACAGATTGCTAGAAAGAATTGAATTGCAATTTTTTTTTTGTAAACCAAGAAAAATAATTGCTTTTCTTTTAACTTTCAATAAGATGACACGGAAACCATCTTGTTTATTCTCGGATCGCAATCATCATCAATTAAAAACACTCTTATCATGATGCTACAATGATACATGTTTACGTGGCCTCGGCGGCTGCTTTTGATAGATCGTAGTATCAAACAGACTTACACCGGTTTTAATAGCCCGCAGTTTCAAGCTGTTTACAACACTCAGATACTATCTAACGACTAGCACGCGCACTTACCATTAAAAGATTCGTGTGAATATTTAGGGTCTCGTACCCAAAGGGTGAAACGGAACCCTATTACTAAGGCTATATTTTTGTATTTCAAAGCAATGATTGCTTAAACTATTCTTAAAATATTAAAAAAGAAATTATATGTAGATGAATCACAAGACCCTACTACTACCCTACTTACTACCTTACTACTTATAATAAGATAGGTACCTAGGTAGGTACTTATGTGATTTTTCTCTTTCGCGTTAAGGACGGCGTCGGATCTTTGCCCTCTGAACGCGTGGTCCGACTGCTTTGTCCGACAAATCGGACCACGTGAACTTTTTTTTCCTGTTGGTTCGATTAAGCAGTCGGACTATGAAGTCTTACATTTCTTAAGAAAACATGGTCCGACCAACCTACAAATAAATATATATGAACATATTTTAAATTGTTTTATTTTTATGATCGCCTGGTACTTTTTCAGAATAATTAGTTCAAACTTTCAATCGGTTTTCACTGAATTTAAAAGAATTTAAAATCTTGAAGGCTCTTATGTTGTTATGTATTCCTGGTACAATTGAGGTTTGTGTCTTTTATAATGGATAATCATTTTCATCTGTACTCCGTGCACCCTGTTCACACATTTTTTTATTTTTCATCGGGACAAAAAAAATATCATGCGCTTAGGGCACTATGGATATCTTACCAGAGCCGCTTGGGTCCCTTAACTCTCTATTATAAGATACACAAACAACAAAAGTACTAGGAGTACAGAACTACATAAGCACTCTCGAAATCTCATTCGAATCTCGATCCGTTTAGTTTATTTAAATGTGTCAACAGGTGCATCGAGTACAAATGAAAATGACACAAACCTCAAATGTACCAGGAATACATAACAACATATTACTACTTGGAATGAAAATTTCGAACTAGTTACATTAATGTAACTACAATGTAACTAGGTGGAATAGACCATTACCAGTACTTACGACAAGGAAACGTCGGATTAACGGAACCAACAGAAAAAAAAATTTCACGTGGTCCGATTAGTCGGACGAAGCGGAATTGCGATTCCTTGTAGTACGATTAATCGAACCAACAGGAAAAAAAAAGTTCACGTGGTCCGATTTGTCGGACAAAGCAGTCGGACCACGCGTTCAGAGGGGATGTTTGCGGCATGCGACAGCTGCGACAAGGCGACACTGCGACAGTTGCATTGCCAGTTTACTCGTTAAAAACGGGCAACTCTTCTTCTTTTATTTTTAAAAAACGTGGTTCCATCTATGTGCATCGATGATTTCGCCAATGTCAAGGTAGTGCTTGATTTTTCCCGCACAGAAGAACTAGTCACTCTGAACTAGTTCGCGGTGCGGGACAAGGAAACGTTGTTCGGTATTGCAATTGAGCGTTTGGGCCTGGATTTTTGCCCAGCGCCAGAGGTAACCTAAAAGGCAACCAGACACGCGCTCCGCAAAAACCCAAGTCCAAGTCTACTCGTTGTAAACGAGAAGACTTCGTACTTCGAACGAGTAGACCCTTGTACAACGAGTAGACTAGCAATGTCACTGTCGCGTGCCGCATGCTGCAAACATGCGACGCCCGCCCACCTTTATATTTAAGTAGATATGTTAAGAATGATGATTCCTGTGCTATCATTGACAAAAAAATAAACAATGTTGATAAATTTAGTAGACAAACAGACCACACAAACTGAATATTTACATACAGATCAACTATGATAGTGATAAGATAATATATGAATATAAGTATTTAGTATGACTATGTAGGTAGGTGCATGGAGATGAGATTCCGTGGTAGGTACAGTAACGTTGAGTAACGTTTGAGTATATGTACCAGGGATAGTATCTACTACAATCAAAAGATTAAACTAGATTTAACTGCAAAAAATGTGACGGAGTCAGAAATTTCAAAAAAGGTGCCAAAAAATATTTATTTGAGGAACCAAAATTTACATGTTAAACCCTTTGATTATATTATTATATATGTCTAGATACCGTGTCTTGACAAAGCGAGTTGTCAAAAGTGGTCCTGTTGTTTATTCACGTGTGAGTGACAAACGTCACCCGCGATAATATTACGTACCAGTGTTACGTTAGTGTGCGAGTGGCCAAGAAGGCTACCACAAAATCTTTCCCCAAATTTATGGGAAACAAATTCTCGGGATTTAGGTAATTAAGTATTGTTGTATGGGAGGTAGGTAGTAATAAAAATCATCAATCATCATCATACTAGTGCTCTTTATATTTATTTAAAAGGAATTTTAACAGTTAAAATAATACAAGTATAGATACAAAAAATGGGTCAGCTGAAACTGAAATCGTGCTCGACGGGTTCCGTTCCGTTAGACAACGTTCAAAGAATCAAAATATTTATACAAACGAAAAGAAAGGACGCTTATGCAAGTCATTACAATATTGTTAAGGAAGAAATACCTACAATGTAATTTCCGGGTTATCCCAGCACCAAAAATTGTGTGGCATCGATGAAATCGGTAGGTAGGTACTAAAATCATAGTTCTAATGCTCAAATATTTTTTTCGTCAAATTAAACTTCTGCAATACGATGAAAGACTTGATGCGTTTTATATTGTTCAGTCAATTACAAAACCTAAAATTACCTAATACAGCTATTTTACTTAGGTAGTCTTATTTTGAATCCCGAAATGATGAACGTTACGACAGTCGAAAGTTATGACTTGAGGTAACATATTAAAAATATAGTCGAATTGAGAAATTATTTTTTTTAAAGTTGGCTAAAATAAAATTATTCGTAAGTATTGAAAACAATTCCATCAATTGATTAATGAAGTAAAAGGTAAGTATGTATAATATATTATTAAGACTTACAGGGCCAACAAATGCTTCTTGCTTTGCGTAAGGCATATCTGTATATGTTACATTATTAGATTCACCTGTATCACTATCCGATATTATAGAAGATAGAAATAAAGCCTGAAAATAAAGTATAAAAGTACAATTATAAAAAGAAAAAGTCTTTCATTACTTTCAGAACCAAAACGTTATCAACAATTTAAATCTGGTAAAAACTATGTGAAAATGTTAGATAAGGATTAGGTTTGCGCAAACTCATATTATATTAGACTTAATATACATCCATAATACACAATTGCCGTCAATTGGGAAATCTTATTCATTCAAATGGCAACACTTTTGACAAGATCTCTTCGAAGTAAAATTATTTTTACAATAATGATTTAGTTGACATACAATCAATAAAACATAATACTTCTAGGTGGAATGTAACCTTCCTAGGTAGGTATATATCTATCTTTCTAAGATAGTTTTTACAAAATATTATTGCACAAGAAGTCATTATTAATGTAAAATCAAGCACAATTGGCATTTGAAACTGAAACTTCAACCATACTAACGAACCGCGCGCAGCTTAGTTGCAGTTATGCATCTTTTGAATCTATCCTCTTTTGACGGCCGCACTAGGTATCTAGACATATATATAATCAAAGGTTCAATCACAGTTCTAATACCACAGATAAAGACAATCATTCAACCAATGCAAATACGAGTAGCATACAAATATTTGCATTGGGATATTTGAATTTTAAGACTGACATGCTACATAGTCTACATTGCACCCGTGCGAAGCTGGGGCGGGTCGCTAGTTAGGTAATAAAATTACCTTGTTTTTAATAACCACCGCTCTATCTTACCGGGCGTTCCGGGCCTGCTCTCGACAGGATAAACCCAGGGGTAAAACGGGAACCCTATTACTGAGACTTCGCTGTCCGTCCGTCTGTCACCGGGCTGTATCTCATGAACGGTGATAGTTAGAAAGTTGAAATTTTCACAGATACTTAATGTATTTTGGTTACCTCTTTAACCATAAATACTAAAATAAATATTTAAAGGGGCTCCAATACAACAAACGTGGGTTTTCTTTGCCGTCTTGGTACGGAACCCTTTGTGCGCGAGTCGGACTCGCTCTCGGTTTTTGTTTATGTAAAATATCCCTTTTACAATATGAACGTACTTAACTCACGCCCGTCTTCTTGAAGGGGTTAGACAAGGCGGATTATTCGCCTACCTTTTGCCAGAGAAAGTACTAGTCCCACGTAATAGGTATAACAGGGGCGAGCTCATGGCCCTTTCATGTCTGTCAGAGCGTCTTCCGTAGCTCGTCGGGACCTACACCACGTCAAGGCTAGGTTGATTTGAGTCTCAAGATGTTGGTGAGACCCCTATGCCATCATAATTTTAGTAACCCATAAAACTTTATGGTAAATACGTGCCTGTGCCTACATAGTATGATTATATGACCTCCATTGGTCAAGATCGTATGGATATAAAATATGTGAGGTTTAATAGAAATGTCACGGTGTACCAAACTCTAAGTGACGCTGTCAACATAGTCGGTCACGATGAGTAACTAACAGCGTTCTACAATATCTAAAAATAACTATATCTGTCAAAATAACATTATAATATTTATGTCGCACTATCGTAGAGAATTTAATCTATACCTAAACAAGGAAAGCTTTGGGAGGGATCTGTCTGTCCGACCATGCGCTGATGTTGATTAAGTTGTAGTTAAATACCTACCTACTTCAGTATATAAACTACATAATACATATTATAAATCAACGTCGCTTCCTTCCGTATGTTACCAAATGTCTGGACCTTCTGCTGACGACTGAACCAGACCGATATCAAGTGTCAGTTTCAGCTCCCCTTGGCAGTTCTGACCACTGTCTGGTTAAGTCCATACTTTTGTGTCCCCCACCTGACTCCAGCCCTAGAGGCACTAGGCGGGTGTGGCGATACAAGTCAGCGGATTGGGATGAGATGTGACATTTCCTTGCATCTTACCCATGGCTGTCAGTCTGCTTTTCTTCTGGCGATCCGTCGAGCTGCGCGTCTGCTGTTGCCGGGGTTATCGGTCGAGCGATGGAATACTTTATTCCGTTTTCTGACCGGCCATCTGGCATCAGAGCTCAGGCCTGGTTTGGCTCTGACTGTTTGAAAGCTGAGGCAGACAAACAGTCAGCTTATGAAGCTTGGGTTGATGCCAGAAATCGCAAAGCTCCGGATACGCGTAAAAAGAAGAAAGCCTTTAACAAGGCAGCCAAGTCCTGCAAAAGGGTCCTGATGAAGGCGCGCTTCAATCACATTGGCCGCGTAGGAGCCAGACTCTCGTCTTACCCATCTGGGAGTAAGGAGTTTTGGTCTCTAGCCAAATGTGTTGAGGCGAACTTTTGTCGATCCTCACTCCCTCCTTTGCAGAAACCTGATGGAATACTGGCACACACAGCTGTAGAAAAGGCTAATCTGTTTGCTGAAAATTCACGGCTAGATGCTGGTATTAAAACACCACCTCAGCTTCCTCCTAGTGATTGCAAAATGCCTGAGATCCGCATTCATCAAAAGGAGGTTCTCAAAATACTACGCACACTGGATGTGAATAAAGCCAGTGGTCCCGACGGTATTCCTGCCATTGTTCTGAGGAACTGCGCAGCCGAGTTGTCGCCTGTCCTGATACGCCTGTTCCGTATGTCTTTCCGGGCTGGTAAAGTTCCGAAAGCTTGGAAGGTAGCTAACGTACAGCCAGTACCAAAAAAGGGTAGATGTGCAGACCCTGTCAACTGCCGCCCAATTGCGATCACCTCCATTCTCTGCAAGGTGATGGAGCGTGTAATAAACAATCGTTTACTGGTGTTACGAGCCGGGGTTCTACGGAATGGAAAATGCCGATCAAACTACCACAAAACACTTTATTTATTACACCACTAATTTACACTTCACTATAAAGCTTCACTAAACACTTTAAATCGCACTTGAACTCGCAGGTATAACTCGTATTATCGCTCTGGAAATACTGATCATCCGCCACCGAAGTGCTCCGCCTTTATAGTGCGGTCATTACTCTAGATTACTCTGGAATTTTCACGGAAGAAATATCGCGAACATTCCACACCTTCGAGATGCTTCTAGATAACACGTTACATAGAAGTACCTTGACAGAACATTCCCGAAAGACGTTACGTAGTAGTACTGCGATTTGCTACTAGATGGCGCCGAGTTTGGTAGTCTTATTACTCGCTACGAGATGGCGTTACACTGCCCCCTCCTAAGACATGCTCGTCCCGAGCATTGTCAGGCCCATAATATCGCGCCAATCGATCCACATGAACTATCTTTGGCGCACTTCTTGGACTCTTCCGTATTCGGTAAGTGACATCGTTAATCTTGGTCACAACTCGGTATGGTCCATCCCATTTAGCTTGCAGCTTAGGAGACTTTCCTTTACTGCGGACTGGGTTATGTAACCACACTAACGAACCTTCATCGAAGCTCTTATTGTTTGTCTTTCGGTCGTAACGGGTCTTCATCTTTTCAGACATTTGTTGACCTGATTGTCAGCAGCAACCTCGACTCCATCCTGAATAACTAAACTGTCCCATTGCGCCCAATAACTTTTTGTGATTGAACTCATTGAAGCGACGTCACTCCACATGGGTTTAGGAGCACTTGCTTTAATCCACTCAAATATTGGCTTGATGTCTGCGTCGTCCTGTTGAGCATGTTGTAGGCTTTCTTTCCATTCGTCGCTCAGATCCGTTTTAAGCATCTTCACAGGTATGGCTTCCTTTATCTCCTGTTTGGCACAGTGCTTACAGTCTTCAGGGCAAGGTCTTCTTGACAATGCGTCTGCGTTGCCATGGGATCTCCCACTGCGATGTTCGATTACAAAGTCATATTCCTGTAATAGCTCAATCCATTCTGGCGACTTGTCCTTCTGGATTCTTAAATTGTAATAGCCACTTCAATGCAGCATGGTCGGTACGTATAAGGAATTTTCGCCCTAGTAAATATTTGCTGAAATGCTGCAATGTCTTCACCACGGCGAGTAATTCTCTCCTCGTGACGCAATAATTCCTTTCAGGTTTCGATAAGGATTTGCTGAGTAGGCTATAACGACCTCTCGATCTCCTTTCCTTTGAGATAACACACCTCCGAGTCCGATATCACTTGCGTCTGTGTCAACTATAAATTCATTTTCCGCATCAGGATAACCCAAAATAGGTGTATTGCACAGACGATTCTTTAGCTCCTGGAATGCGATGCCGCAGCTTCCGTCCCAACAGAATTGTCGCTTCTCCTCCGTGAGCTTGTGTAAGGGCTTGGCAATATCCGCAAAGTTCTGGACGAATCGCCGGTAGTATGAGCACAAACCCAAAAATGCTCTGACCTGCGTCTTATCCTTTGGAACCGGCCAATCCTTGACGGCGATGATTTTCTCTGGATCCGTGCGGATACCATCTTCAGACACTACGTAGCCTAGGAAGCTTACTTGCCGTTTGAGGAATGAGCACTTCTTCGGGCTGAGCTTCAGGTTCGCGCTTCGGATCTTTACAAGCACGCGTTCCAGGTTTTGAAGATGCTCTTCTAACGTACGGCCCACGATGATAATGTCATCTAGATAGACAAGACAGGCGTCCCCAGTCAATCCGGCGAGTACAATTTCCATTAATCTTTCAAAAGTAGCCGGGGCGTTGCATAAACCAAATGGCATAACTTTAAACTGCCACAAACCCTTTCCTGTGGAAAATGCAGTCTTCTCTTTATCGTTCGGATCGATTTCAACTTGCCAGTAGCCACTTTTCAGGTCTAGCGTGCTAAACCACTTCACCCCTGTCAGCATGTCCAACGTGTCATCGATCCTTGGTAAAGGGTAGCTGTCCTTTTTCGTAACGTCGTTCAGACGACGATAGTCGACACAAAACCGCATACTGCCATCTTTCTTCCTCACCAGCACTACAGGTGAGCACCATGGACTTGACGATGGTTCTATCACACCATCTTTTACCATTCCTTCAATCATGGTCTCAACTTCCTTTTCTCGTGCTACTGGCAGTCTCCTTGGTCGCTGACGGATGGGTGCCTCATTTCCTGTATTGATTCTATGCTGAACCAATCCAGTCTTCCCAATGTCAGCATCACTCGAAGAGAAAATATCGGCGTACTTGAGTAACATCTTCTTAGCCTTGTCCATTTCATTCTTCGTTAAGATGTTACGACAGTCTTCTAAAAGTGTCAACACGTTGTTTCTAGCGTCCTTGTTGACGATGTTCCCAGTACTCAACTCTTGGCATCGGCGCATCCAATCTACTTCTTCGCAAGTGCCAATCAATGTGCTCTTTTCTATCACGTGTTCCTTATCACTAAGGTTCAGCACACGTACCACTGAGGCTTCATTGGCTCTTACCAGAGTTCGGGCCATTTTCCATGGAAGTTCATTGTATATCCCTTCTATGAGTACACATCGATGTGTTCGCCCAGAATTCTGAGGGAGACTAACTGGTACAGTCGTTTCTGATCTGGCAGGAAGCACGACCTTCTTCAAGCTGTACACTTTTCCTGATAACGCTCCTTCCATGAAAAGTTCCTCTTGACCACATTTCATCGCTCCTTGCTTGACGTCGATCTCACAAGAGTTCTTCCTCATAAAGTCTAAGCCCAGTATGCAGTCGTCCATTATGTCAGCCACGATGACATTATGCAGGTAAATTCCATTGCCCAACTTTAACTGCATCTCTTTCTCTCCTCGGACGGGTATGCGCTGACCCGTGGCCGTTACCAAGTTGATGCGGTCACGGTTTGCAGAGTCACCAAGGAACCGATTTGCAAGTCGGGAACTGACAACCGTGCGAGATGCTCCAGTATCTATTGTCAGCTTGCATGGTGTTCCATTTACCTCGCCCTTGATGATCAGGCTGTTCCCATCCTGGGTTTGTGAGATCGAAACCCTTGGGGCTCTTCTAAAATCAGCCAGCACCCGCCCCGCAGTCCTGGCATTTATTCGTTTCCCTCCTGTTGCTGGGCGGTGACATTAGCCACCCTATCCTCTTGGGAACGACTTTCTTCTCTTTCAGCAGTCCGCTTTGGGCAACTGGATCGAAGGTGGCCCCTCTCACCACATGTGTAGCACCTAGGGCTATACCTCGTGAAACGGTCGCGAGCCGGTGATGCTACAACTTCCCTGACACGGTGAGATCGATGATCCTTCCGTACGGCTTCGACCTCCAAAGCATGAGCCAAGGCGTCTTTGAGAGTCTCATGGTGCCCGAGTCTGACAGCGGCCCTGACTTCCAGGTCGTGGATGCCGTCGATGAATACTTGCACCAGATTCCCATCGATGAGCGCAGGTACCGACTGGTATGCCTTCCGTACCAGCTTCTCAACTTCCAGGGCCCACTGTTGCAAGTTTTCACCAGAGCGCTGGACACGATCCTTCAGCTGCGCACGATACACGTGTTCCAGGTGAGCGTCACCGTATCTGGTTTCCAAGGCTTCTAGTAGCTGCTCGTAGGAAACATCGTCTCCGAGAGCTTCTAGGATGGTTAACGCCTTGTCTCGCAAACCCAATGTAAGCGCAGTCATGGCCTGGGCTTTGCTCCACCCGTTTGCCTTCTTAACGGCTTCAAACTGCTTTTTATAGGCTGACCATGAAGATGTCCCATCGAATGGCGGTACTTTAAATCCACGCGCTGAAGGTACGGCAGGTAAGGAAGTCGCAATCCCATCTCCAGCTTTCAGATTTCCCAGCTCTTTCCTCACATCTGTAATCTGGTTTTTTACATCTTCAATCCGAGTTTCGGCTTCCGTGATGCGGTTCTCAACATGATGAACTTGATCCTTCATCACATTCATCTCCTTGCCAAAAGTCGCTCGAAGATCTTTCATGAGGAGCGTCTGTTCCTCCTGGCGGCGTGCCCGCTCCTCCTTGTCACGCAGCAGCTGTTCTTCCAACCGGCGGGCCTGCTCCTCCTGGCGGCGTGCCTGCTCCTCCTGGCGGCGTGCCTGCTCCTCCTTGTCACGCAGCAGCTGTTCTTCCAACCGGCGGGCTTGCTCCTCCTGGTGGCGGGCCTGCTCCTCCTGGCGACGGGCTTGCTCCTCCTGGCGACGGGCTTGCTCCTCCTGGTGGCGGGCCTGCTCCTCCTGGCGACGGGCTTGCTCCTGTAGCATCGCCATCAGCGCAGCAAAGTCTGGAGGTGCTGGCGCTGGAGATACCGTGGGCGGGCCTGCTTCCACCGTTGGCTGCTCCTGACCACCCAACCTCTCCGGCGTATTACCTCCGAAGCGCCTGCTGTCCAACTCCTGCTGGCGCTGACCCCTGGTACGGACGCCCTCTGTGTCTTCTTTCGGTAACACCGGCATTGTCCAAATCCCCAATTCTGACACCAATTGTTACGAGCCGGGGTTCTACGGAATGGAAAATGCCGATCAAACTACCACAAAACACTTTATTTATTACACCACTAATTTACACTTCACTATAAAGCTTCACTAAACACTTTAAATCGCACTTGAACTCGCAGGTATAACTCGTATTATCGCTCTGGAAATACTGATCATCCGCCACCGAAGTGCTCCGCCTTTATAGTGCGGTCATTACTCTAGATTACTCTGGAATTTTCACGGAAGAAATATCGCGAACATTCCACACCTTCGAGATGCTTCTAGATAACACGTTACATAGAAGTACCTTGACAGAACATTCCCGAAAGACGTTACGTAGTAGTACTGCGATTTGCTACTAGATGGCGCCGAGTTTGGTAGTCTTATTACTCGCTACGAGATGGCGTTACACTGGCATACCTCGAAGACAATGACCTCCTAAGTGATCGGCAATACGGGTTTCGCCAACGCCGTTCTACTGGAGATCTTCTAGTGTATGCCACGCACCTCTGGGGTGAGGCTCTTGAAAGATATGGTGAGGCACTTGTTGTGTCACTTGACATTTCGAAGGCTTTCGACAGGGTCTGGCACGAAGCCCTTATAGCCAAGCTTCCTGCTTACGGAGTTCCGGCTAGTCTTTGTGCTTGGATTTCAGATTTCCTAAGGGAACGATCTATTCGAGTGGTTGTTGACGGCTGCTCGTCTGATCTATTAGCAATTAACGCTGGGGTACCACAGGGATCTGTTCTCTCGGCAACGTTATTCCTACATATAAACGACCTGCTCAGACCCGGTATGTTTGGGTATGCAGACGATAGCACGGTTGCAGAGAGATATTTCTCCAGCGCAAAGGCCAAAAAACCGGAAATCGACGATCTTAGAGTGGCAATTGTTGAACGCACCAATTTAACCCTTCAGGCAGTGTCTGACTGGGGCGATGGTAACCTTGTCACATTCAACACCACGAAAACCCAGGCGTGTCTTTTCTCTGCCAAAAAGAGCCCGTTCACCAAGGCTCCCACTTTCCGGGATGTCCCTGTACCTGTGACTCAGCATCTCCAGCTCCTTGGTGTGGACTTATCATCCAACCTGAACTTTGGAAGCTACATTGGGCTAAAACAGCTTCGAAAAAACTAGGCATCCTCTCTAAGGTGCGTAAATATTTTACCTCTAATCAACCGCTGAGTCTTTACTCAGCACAGGTTCGCTCCTGCATGGAGTACTGCTCGCACCTTTAGGATGGATCCGCCCGCTACCAGCTTGAGGCGCCAGAAAACTTATAAGCGATGAGGCGCTCACAAGTAACCGACTTCAGAGCCTCGACCATCGCCGTCTGGTTGCGAGTCTGTGTGTCTTCTACAGGTTACATTTCGGAGAGTGTGCGCAGGAATTGCATGTATTAATTCCACCAGCACCATTCCATCATCGGACATCAAGGCGTGGTCTGAGATTCCATCCGTATGTGGTCGATATACCACCTCTTCGTACCTCTCGATTCGCTTCTTTCATCGTGCGAACCGCAAAGGAATGGAATTCCCTTCCAGCGTCATTGTTCCCCGATACATATAATCTTGGGATTTTCAAGGCAAGAGTAAATAGGCATTATTTGAGTTTGCGTGCTTCATCTTAGACCGCATCGTTACTTAACATCAGGTAAGATTGCGGTCAAACGCACTCAAATTTATTCACAAAAAAAAAATGTAGGATTTTGATGCGGTTTTCGCTAATGTACAGACAGAGTGGTTCTTGAGGAAGGTTTTTGTGATATTTGTCAAGCGGGCGAAGCCACGGTAACATTATATAACTAAAATGAAGAGGAGAGGTAATGAGCTTTAATTTTTCCTTTAAAGAGAGGAACAGTTTTCCTACAATAAGTTTTTTTTTTGTTTGTGTATTTGTGTAGGTAAATAAAAGATTTAGTACGTATTAGTAAATAAACTGTACAATAATTTTAACTACACATTGTTAACAGAACAATAAAGAAAACATATAAATTACTCATTGGTATCTTGAAGTATATGTAAATTCTCATGTCAGCCGACCACGGTTGCCCGGTAGGTGCAATCCAATACTTCAAGGTGCAATTCAAACAAAATGTCTTGTTATAAGATACGAGTAACACACGTTAGAAACGTTCTTGTCCTAAATAGGATGCTACCTTCCTAAATGCAATTTAACTTCTCTGAAGTTCTCTGAATTCAGGGACGACTATACTTAATAAATATTAGATCCTAAATACAGAATGGTGTAATATGCCCATGTAACTTTAGATATATCCTTACATGATAAAACAACGAAGTCCCATTTTTATAAGCAAAGTCACAAAATGAAACACAGTGTCAATAATCCGCCACTGGAAATACATTCTTACGCGGATTTTAAAAAAAGAAGAAAAAAAAGTGTTAATTATGAAGTTATTTAAAAAAAAATTGTATTTTTTATAACTCTGCGCACCCCTCCAATATACAGCCTACTTTGATTTACGTCATCTGACGCTTTCAGACAACATAATTTACAACGCAACTTAAGGCACTGCGCCATTACTTTACTTTAGTTAATTAGGTTGTAATATACTTGTACCTACTTCCAAGTGAAGATAAATGGAAACATTTTCTTTCGTTGCGTCAACTAGTGAATCAATATTTATAACAAACAGTAGGTATTTAGGTGCAGAGGCAGATTTACCTGTATAGGTACCTAGGTAGTGCAATCTATAAGTTGTATGACAAACAATTATGTGAATTGTGCCAAGTGGATGACTTACATACTTATTGCAACTTTGATGTACTTATAGGTAAGTAAATATAAAACGACTTTAACTGACTTGACAAAGACGAGGTTTTTACTGTGGTTTGGGTTTCTTAGGCCATGGCTCTGTCAAAGATTTAGGTATAGATTTAGTTATAAGTTTCATTGCTCATAACAGGTTTATTCAGAAAAGTGGCAAAGGTGTTGATTTAAGTACGTAAAATATGTAATAGGAGGTACATCTACTCCTCGCGTTATCATGTTAAACCAGCTATTTAGTCTGCTGGAGATTTATCATCAATTCTGAGAACACCGAAAGAAGACTGCTAGAGTACCTACCTACTATTATCGAAACAGCCGGTAACAATCAGTTTATTTTAAAATCCGTCATCCATGACGGCAGTATGGCTGAAAGAAAATGAAACCCAATCTTCCCGCGCTGGGTGAAAGTAATAACATGTTGTCAAACTGTCAACTCAAGAAATTAGGTTAATGCACCATACTGGCTACTGCAGAAATAAGTAATCTTCCTTATTTACACGGTCGGGTTTTGTGTTAATATTACATTGCTAGTTGATGCCTCCAGCTCCCGTCTGAATGGAATAGGTACCTACTCTATATGTAGGTCTGACTCCGTATTATGACAATGATAACGTTTTTTTTTGCCATAGTGAAATAGAATGAATAAGTAAGAAAAGAAAGTGGGATATTATTATTTGGTGTCGGTTTCAAGTAAAATAGTGGTACATATTTATGTATGTACCCTACCTATGTGTTTTACAATTGCTCACAATGCATGAGACAATGACAAAGTTACTTGTAAGGTTAAACTTTTATGTATTTATATCAAAACGAGCCGATCCCACAAACGTCCCTTTATCAATTTGACCCTTAGGGCTTTATGGCTAATTCTCATACAGCATTTTTATAAGAGACTTGGTCAGTTTGGCTACAAACACTTGTGAATTTTAAAGATAAACTTAAAATAACCAAATTGGATGGAAAGAATGGTTGATCGAAAAGGTTCACTATCCATTTGCATAAAAAAAATTATCATAAAATATTTTGGCATATGTTAATTTAGACTAATGATATTTATGCATAATTTTTTTATCCATATTAAATTTAGTATATTTGTCTTATATATATTAATCATAAATAAAATTAGCATAATCATATTTAAGCATAAAATTTATAAGCATAGCTTTATAAAGGCATACACGTATCAAACTATAATGAAAATAGTCATAATCATCTAAGGTAGAATAAGTAACTATGTAAAATAATTAAAAGGCGGCTTAGGGGTGGCCCAAGGGCCACCCCCGCCGCACCTAAACCTACTTTGACACTATATAATATAGGAAATACTGGTTAAAGTAACTTTTTTATTTTTCATTCATTTCATTAATTTATACCTATTAAATTTTAGTAATATATACTGTTAGGCGAATGTACACTATGCCTAAAAACATTGTGCAAATTATAACTATGCATAAATATATTAGACCTAAATATAATTATGCCACAGTACATATGCTGCTAAAAATCAATTATGACCAAGTATAATTATGCCAAAAAAAGTATGCCAAATTCATTGTGCCAAAACATTTTAGGATTACATATATTATGTTAACGAAAGGTATACCGATCGAAAATGTACTTTTTATTAAAATATTTTTATCATGACAAAAGAACAGTATCACGGAGCTAATTATACCTACTTTTTATCAATAACGATAATGATTGATCAATTCTATAAATAAATGATAACACCACTCGATGAGTCGGATTCTCGTATTACCTCGATGTTATTGACATTACGCAAATACAATCGATTAGAATATTGATAAATAGGTAGGTACTTGACCGGACGTCGCGGTCGGTTGGGGGAGGCCATGCCCAGTGGGCGTCAGTTTAGTGGCTGAAATTAATGATGATGATATTGTTTGAGGGGCTCGTGGTCTAGTGGTAACCGACAATGTTAACATATTGTTGTAGGTTAAGCAACATCGACTCAGGCCGGTCTTAGGATGGGTGACCATTTCTTAAGACATTGAGACCCCTTCGTGCCTCGGAGAGCACGTTAAGCCGTCGGTCCCGGTTGTCATACGAACATCTATGGCAGTCGTTAGGGGTAGTTGGTACCCTTAATTAAAAATCCGACCGGTCTAAGTACAGAACTTCGATATCGCCCATGGGTTGTGGAGGTCAGATGGCAGTCGCTTCACGGAAAATATCGAAGTTCAGCCGCATCGTAGTGGAAAGCCGACCCCAACTGAGTTGGGAAAAGGCTCGGTGAATGATGATATTGTTTGACACACATAATCACAATATAAAAGCCGTGTGGTGGCAACAGGTGGCCGTAAAAGAATACAAATCACTTCCCCATTTCATAAGTTGGTGTCGTACGAGGCGACAAGACTGGTTTACATTTTGATAAGTGTTAAGCTTAAGCACACCATTACCAATAACTATTGAATCAATCAATCATTTATTTATTACTGAATACAGGAAAATTATTACAAGTTTATCCTAGATGATACAGGAATTTACTTTCACTTCTTTATTCAAAAGTCCACATCGAGTCCAGTTGTGCAAAAAAAGTTGTGTGTGCGTCATTGGGCTGAAATAATGAAATAAAAGCCAGCCCCTATACCTACTATCCGAGCTTAGCTTAGCTTGATAAATCCTCGCTTCGCCTGTTATTTCATTGGACCCACGTTATTCATCAGACCGTCTATGAAAACCAGCGCTGTCGGCATTACACCACGCAGACGGCATAACGCTGAGAGACGGCCGTTTATTCCACATGTTATTATTGGAGTATGTAATAATTGTTTTTATTTCTTTCTTATTACTTTAATATGGATAATTCTTTTCAGAGCCTCTTTCACCTCTTCAGCATGTGCACCGCGTACAACGTTGATAAGACCCCTTAATATCAGTAAACAATGAAAAGCTGTTTTGTCAGAGAGAATAATTGGCGCGAATCGATTAAAAACATTACGGATACATAGTAATTATATTACTCATATACTAGGATAGTCGTGGGTAGGTAGAGAACTCGAATGAATCATCACGAAGTCGTATATTTGCACAATTCATTTATAGAAACCCGAAATACCGAACTCACTTTTAATAGGGCTGTCAATAAGTGACAATTATTATCTTCTAGCGGACGCTCGCGGCTTCGCCCGCTTGACAAATTATACGCTAAAAACCTTCCTCGAAAACCACTCTATCCATTGGTGAAAACCGCATCAAAATCCGTTGCATAGTTTTAAAGATCTAAGCATACATACGGAACGGGCGACTTTGTTTTACTATGTTAATATGATTATGAAGTTGTGCAAAAATGTTTTCAAAAACAGTTGCTAAAATAATTGTAGGTACCTACTACAAACAAATTCCATAGCCTCATCTGTCAGTCTGTTTGTAAATAATATAAATAGATTATAATATCAACACAATATCTCATCCCATACAGAAATGGGGTCGTTCTTACGCATACTCATATTGCTATTTCGGCTATTTATGTAGCGACTGTTATTTACATAAAATGCCCTTATAGATGTATTGTAAATGGACGGTCTTTCGACACAGCGTGTACCTACCAGTCACAAACATGAATGAACAAATACTTACAAGAAAAAGTGTATTTATGACTTGTGTTATTGTTTCTTGTGACACCCCTCAACACATAGTTTCCTATACTAGTGGGTGTATTTAACTAAATTGAGTTGAGATAATAAAACAGTGTCAGTAGATCACAAGCGTTTATGTGACATTCTTGGAGTCTTTTATGTTACTCAATCGAATTCAAGAAAATTTTACTAGCCCACCGTATTTTGCTTAAGGCTGAAAATAGCTTAACAGGTTATTATAGAAAATGTAAGCAAATACCATGTTCGTGTTAATTCACGATAAAAGTAAAATGTGACTAGTCAGCCGGTTATAGGACTTATTCCCAGACATCCAAAACCCATTGTTTTTGAAAAATAAACTTGCATATATTAGTTCCCCCTACTTCCACGACAATTAAAATTAAAGCATCAAATATTATTTTCTTTCCCACGACATCCATACATCAATTTTTAAGTATGGTCAGGAATAAAATCGGGAAGAAAAAGATTTAACTTACATTAATTTAATGAAATAAAATGCGCATATACGAGTATATTATGTATGATTAATCATTTATTAGAAGTAAGTATTTACTCTGACTTCAATCACAGTCCAGCCAATCACAGAAAGTCAACCTTATATAAAATTAAATAGCTACAGTACATACTACGAATGTATTAAAAACATGTCATTATTTACCATATATTGTTTTAACATTATTATCAGTCTTAATCAACCTTAAAATAAATATATTAATAATCTCAGTTTAACTCTTACAAAATATTAGATTTAATAAATTTGTGTAAATAGTTCGGATATGTTTAACTTCGAATATGCGTTATAAGTTGTTACGATATATGCAATTTTAATACTACAATACAATCAAACTCTAATGTTAATCACAGCCCAGCTATGAGCTGTGTGCAGATGATCAACCTTATAAAGATAGATAGATAGAAAACTCTTTATTGTACACCAAAATTATGTACAATGGCCGGCCTCATCGCATACAGCGATCTCTTCCAGGCAACCTTTGGATGGACTGGAATGATGTTCACTCGTGGGTGATGGTGCAATACAGAAGTTAAAATAGGTTCATAACAAATACAAAATATTTATACATAATACAGTAAGCAAAATAAACTTATGGAGCTGAAGATGACAAATAGTGGTCCTTTACCTTAGTCCTAAACGAATTTATGGTTTGATTGAGCTCGTCTAATTTCCACTGGGAGTGCATTCCACAGTCGTATAGCTTTAATAGTGAATGATTTCTCAGTAAATATGGTACTGTCTAACTGTAAATCTTAATGAGTAACAAAAAATAGTACTAACATACAAATAATATAACGATTTAAAATTATCACATATTAAAAATCACAGTTTAACCCTTACAAATTATAAATAATCAGTGTAAATAATTTAGATCTGAACTGAAACTCAGAAAGGCACCAAACCGAATGACTGCAGAGTACCTACAATTAATTATCACTAGTGGTTCTGTGAACCGTATAGACTTCGGGAGCTTTGTTTAGAAAATTTATTTTTCAATTTTCTTTATTATTCTTTCATTTGTCATCCAATCCAAAAAATATCATTCACATGTTATTCATTGTAAGCAAGGAGTGTGTGTGTGAACTTTCATAAAAATGGGATAAATACGGCCGCAAACATGATCTGACAGAACCCGTAGATAGATGTAGAGGTAGGTACAGACGAAAGAAATTCTCCCCAGTCTGCAAGTTGAAACGGAGACTTCGGTCACTTCGCTCCCTCAGTCAATTAGGCTAAGTTGAATTTAGTTACTCCCGACATTACCAACTTCCCAGCCCCTATATCCCGAGAACCGAGCTTCCCACCTAAATTCTGGGCAAATTTTAGTTCCCCCTGCACCCTTTTCCATCACAAGTTCCATTCGCCAGCAAAAAAAATCCCGGGAATTCTCATCCCGAAAAAATATCCAAGATTCCCAGTACCCCATATTTCGAAAACTAAGCATCCCAGGTCAATTTTGCCCTTATTTTTCCGGCTCCATAGTACCCTAAGTAAGTATTTGAACCCCATCTTCCCACAAAATGTTTCTTCCCAATTCGCATCCCACTTTCCACAAAACTCGAAGCCCCCCTATATCCCTATATCCCGGTAACGGAGCTTCCCAGCTCAATTCTGAGCAAATTTTAGTTCATCTGCATCCCGACCGAGTCTTATTCTATTAGCCTGCAAAAAAACAATCCCGGGAACCCATCCCACAAAAATACCCAAGATTCCCAGTACACTCGGAAAGTAAGCATATCAGGTCAATTTTGACATCTTTTTCGAACCCCCCTTGAAGTAATAAAACTCCATATCTTCCTATAAAAAAATCCTAATTTCCCATCCCACTTCCCAAAAACTTTGAAATTACCGGTGATAGTTGGACGTGTTTCTATGTTCCCCATAGATGTTCCCCTACATATCTAAGTTCTATGGGTAGGTCTGGGGGCTATTTCCTGGTAATACAACATGAATATGTAAAATATGTAAAATATTAGTAGACTTCTTTTTTTTTTAATTCCGCGGCCCAAGGTCGCGGCCGCTCTAACGTCCGTTGCCGGGCGTCTCTGGTTACAAGCAGAACGTATTTCCAGTGCCAGTTGCCACGATATCGTCACGATATCGTAGCAATGTGAAAACGCCCAACGGCTCGCATCGCACCGCACCGCACAGGTTCGTTTCGAAACTGTCTCGCTCTCACAATTAAATAAGAGCTTTTAAAACCAAAAAGAAAGTAAAAATAAATGGAAGATGATTCTTAGTAAATCGATATCTATTAAAAATTATCTTCGCGATTCCTTATCAATCATAAAACCTCGTACCTGTGGACGGTACATACTACTCGTATAATATATTTCTTGGATGTCCTGAGAATTATATGTGTACACAAATATAAGTCGTGGAGGTGGTGGTAATAAAATTGTGGAGGTTTGGGAACAAGCCGTTATAGGTACCTACTTAAATACCTGTGAACATAGTTACCTACATAGAGAAGGAAAACTAGACACAAAACCAACCCCTCTGGCCAGCGTGGTATATGTAGGCTAATTTCCCCCCTCTTTGGGGGAGGCCTATGGCCCCTATGTACGCCTAAATAATAATGATGATAGTTACATATTGTTCTACTGCTCGCGACTTCGTCCTCGTGGTGGTAATGTTGTATGTTTTGCAAAATTTTTCATTGCTTCTTCGCTCCTATAATTCTAAGCGTGATGTTATATGCCTATATTAACGGAGAGCACGTTAAGCCGTCGGTCCCGGTTGTCATACTAACATCTATGGCAGTCGTTAGGGGTGGTTGGAGCCCTAAATAAAAAAATCGACCGGTCTAACTACAGAAATTCGATATCGCCCATGGGTTGTGGAGGTCGGATGGCAGTCGCTTCACGGAAAATATCGAAGTTCAGCCGAATCGCAGTTAGACTGGAAAGCCGACCCCAACTGAGTTGGGGAAAAAACTCGGTGAATGATGATGTTATATTAGGGTTGCCATAAGTGTGGGGACTCATACAGGGACAAAAACACACAAACCACAAAGTGGGTATGGAGCCGACGGTCAAGATACTGTCTTGGATCATGTTGTGAAACCTCTCAGCAATACACTTTTAAAAAAAAAACCGTGGACTTTCCAGCAGGACTCTGCTCCTGGTCACAAGTCACGAACTACCCGAGCCTGGCTAGAAACCTACGTTCCGGACTTTATAAGAGCTGAAGACCGGCCCTCATCTAGCCCAGACCTCAACCCTTTAGACTACAAATTATGGTCAGTTTTAGAGGACATGGCCTGCTCTAAACGACACGGTAACATTGAGTCTCTTAAAAAATCTTTGGAGCAAGCAGTGGCAAAATTTCCCTTGAAAACAGTGCATAAATCCATAGATCGTGGCCAAACAGATTAAAGGCCCTGTATAAAAGCCAAAGGTGGCCATTTCGAATATAATATATTTTTATTTTTTGCTAAGACTTTAATAAATATGTAGGTATAAATTTTAATAATATTACATAACTTCATTTAAAAAAAAATGCATTTTCATTTGTAACAAAACTTATGGATGGACTAGGTAATATCGTCATCTAAGCATGGCATTTTTTTCTTAATTAGGTAGTACAAAATATAATAAATTAATCAAGAAAAATAAAATCCAGCGACTAGAAAGTTTTTTAATCTAATTGTTGGCACTTTTCTGGGCCCATTCATAATTTTCAAATGTTCCCGCTTTACGGAGCAATTTTTTTGGGGACTTTACTTACTGGTAAAACTCAATGCATGCTTTTGACACTGATAATATTACAAATACTTTTACGAAATCAACATTATCTTAAAGTATTAAGTATCTGTCATCATTTTTTAAATTAGCACACTATGTAGTCAACAAACATAAAATTATCACATCTGGGCGCGCAGTAGCGACACCCCCGCTGCCTTCAGGCAATGGACGAGGCTTTGGCCTCGAAGCGGTGCAGGAACGGCTGCCGACTCGATGGTCCGCCGTCTTCCCCTCCGACTCGCATCTATAACAGCGAGGCGGTGCGTCACAGGCGTTGGACTTGTGACCGGGCCGGCTGCAACGGAAGCACCCTATGCCCACACACGGTGTCTTCTGCACACTGCACTCCTACGTGCCCCACCATCATGCACCGGAAACACCTGGTTTCCCGGGCACGCAGGAGGAGCACCTGCGCCTTGAAGAATCCCCCTATGAGGAGGCTCCGTCCGCCCGCAATTTTAAGTGCCGCCGCGACTGTCGTTACATGACCGGTAGGGCTGAAGGAGATCTTTCCAGCCCTCACCTAGTCATGGGGATAGTCACCAGCCTCCACGACGGCGGAGATTAGCTCATCTGTCGTGGCCGCGTCGTTCAGGCCCGAAATGCGCAGTGCTGCGCATTTAGTGAGTCTGGAGACGCGGACGGCTTCTGCGTCCAGCGTGCCTCTCAGCCTAGCCACTAGAGCGTCAGCATTGGGGCCGCTGGAGGCGCCGGAGACCCCGGTGCGGGTGGTCTTGCACCGGAGTCCCGCTGTATCTCGAGGGCCTTGAGGTCCACAGAGGTCAAGATGCGCTCTTTCTCTGTCAACAACGAGAGTCCGCGATCCCGAAATTTGTTGACACTGTTAACGTAAATTCGTGAAACGTGAACGGACAAATGTCAGCGCTTACGTCGTTCTATTCACGTATGAATAGCCTTGCTAGGTAGTCGCGTTTATTGTAGGTATATTACTGTTTACCAAGTCCAACCCTCTAATATAAAACTATGATTTTTAATAAAACTATGATTTTTAAATCGGGACAATTTGCTTATCGGCCGGGACGCCGGGACACCGTGCTTCAAACCGGGACATGTCCCGGCGTACCGGGACGTATGGCAACCCTAGTTATATGCCTATTTTACTTGCTAACAATGCAGAATGCAGTTTTGAAATCAGTTCAGTATAGCTACCTAGTTTTGGGACCTATTAAATGCAAACAAAAACTCACGTCAAAAATTGACACAGGAACCGACTTCAAACTACCGAAATGGGAACACTTGGAAAGCAATAGATTCCAATTAAAACAAGTTAAAAATATGCCAAGAATTTGCCATACATTTTAGTTTTCGAAAGTTTTTTCATAAAATCTAAAAAATGTCACATGACATGAAGTTCAACATCATTTTAGAGGTCTTTGACCACGCTGTTTGCAGGTGGTCTTGAGTCTCTAACTATTACCGTTCTCGATTTGACCTCGTTTTGACCTTGACCTTGAGATCAGAGGTCAAAGGTCAAGTTCATTTTAGAGGTTTTAACCATGCTGAGTTGATTGCAGCTGGTCTTAGTCTCTAACTATTAACGTTCTCGATTTGACCTCGTTTTGACCTTGACCTTGAGATCAGAGGTCAAAGGTCAAGTTAATTTTAGAGGTCTTTGACCATGCTAAGTCGATTGGCGTTTACACTGAGTCTCTAGCTCTTACCGTTCTCGAGTTGAAAGTTGTTCACGGACGGACGGACGGACATTACTGTTTTATAAGAGATTTTTGTTTAGAAAACTCTAAAAAATAAATTTAAAAAAAAAACATTCAGTCGAATTGACATCCTCCACCTTTTTTGGAAGTCCGTTGAAAAACAACTTAATAAATAATGTGTACAATAAAAGTTACAAATAACTGGAATATAATAACTATTACATTAGGCTATAAAGGTAAGATATTGTGGTTTATACGTTTCACGCAAAGTCCAACCTTAATACTTAATGGTGGTGACGACGCATGCTGGTTTTATTTGTCGAGCGGCACCCCCTGGCTGCCCTGGCGGTCACTACATTATGTTCTACTATCTCATTAGTTCATAATAATAAACTGTCAACAAAATTAATGAACCACAAACATCCATTTACATAATTGTTGCCATCCCTTACAAAAATCTGAAACGTAGCAGGTAAGTACCTAGTCTATAATAATATTAATATTAGATATTTATGTTGTGACAATGGTGATGTGACTTTCATAGCGTTATGTCATATGGTCTGCTGCTGTGGGGCTCAGCTGCCGATATTGAGACAATATTCATATTACAGAAACGAGCTATACGAGCAATCTATAGACTCGGACCCCGTGACTCGCTTAAAGAATTATTTAAAGAAATTAATATTTTAACAGTTGCTTCTCAATATGTTTACGACAACATCTTATATGTACGGAAGAACATAGATCTATTCAAAAAAAAATCCGATAACCATAATTTTAATACAAGAAATAAAAATAAATTGGCAATGACAAAAATTAGACTTCATAAAGTTGGTAATTCGTTTGTTGGCAAATGTATAAAAATTTATAATAAAATTCCTCAGGATTTGGTTGACATGCCTCTTAATAAGTTTAAAATAGTAGTTAAAAAATGTTTGATGATGAAAGGCTACTATAATGTAGACGAATATCTTAATGATAAAAATGCATGGTCACCCTAATCTTCTGTTGTTGGCCACTCGTATAATACAATAGAAACTAATTGTAACAATGTAAACAAAACAATATTAAAAAAGAAAATGGATAATCTACCTGAGTTTCTTGCTGGTCTCTTCTCAGGAGAACCAAATTACCGAACCAGCGAAAGAATCATTTTCTAATGGTTATTTATGTACTTACTTAATTTAGTATTTTTATAATATTACTTGACAAAATTGTAAAATTTTGACATTCATATGTGCTCTTTATGTGCCTAAACTGAATAAATGAAATTGATTCTTTGATTCTTGATTCTTGATGTTAATTATGTAACTATTATTTTATTTAATATCGACGCGCAATAGCTTTCTCTCGGTTTTAATAAATACAAGAAAGATAATAAATAATCCAGACAAAATAAACGGAAAGAAATGGTAGGCTTGCTTAAATTAACATCATTTGTCAATTGTTTTTTATCACACATCAAAGTTCTACGTATGCAACGAAAATGGAATTAAGTCGCAAAGATTTTAGAGCGATGATTTTTTAGATTTTAAAAGTTCTCTCTCTCTCCGCAAGACTGTGCCGCTCGTCTTCAAAATGCTTTTGGGAGAGAAGCACCTTGTTTGAGCACCGTGAGGCGATGGTTTGCTGAATTTGAGAGAGGTCGGGTTTCTTTACATGACAAATTTCGTGAAGGGCGGCCTTCAACTGCCGTCAACGAAAGTAATGTGGCTACTGTTAAGCGGTTAATTGAAGAAAACCCGCGGATTACCTATGAGACAATTCGAGGACTATTGGGGATTGGTATGAGTCAAATCCAGAAAATTTTACACGAAGAATTGAAAGTTCGGAAACTTTGTTGTCGTTGGATCCCTCATGAACTGACAGCGGAGCAGAAGCGGACTGGCGTGGTTTGGTGTTTACAGACGCTACTGAAGTACGACCACGGACATTCTAATGCTGTTTATGACATTGTCACAGGAGACGAAACGTGGATTTATGGTTTTGAACCCAAAAAAAAAACAACAATCTTGTGAATGGGTGTTTGAAAATGAGAACAAGCCAACAAAAGTGAGGCAGGCGACAAACGTTGGTAAAAAAATGAACGTGTTTTTTTTTTCTCAGCTACGGGTCCCATCTGTACAATTCCACTAGAAGATCAAAAGAGTGTTAATGCCGAGTGGTATTCTACCATTTGTTTACCCAGGTTGTTAGAAAAAGTTCGCGAAAGACGACTCAAAAGCCGCGTTCTCCTACATCATGACAACGCTTCTTCACACACGGCCAACAAAACAAATTAATTTTTAGCTTCCGAAAAAGTACAACTCGTCACCCATCCTGCGCATAGCCCCGACATAGCACCCTGTGATTTCTGTATTTTCCCCAAAATCAAAGATTTGATGAGAGGTTTCACTTTTACCAACTCCGAAGAGGCAGTGATAGCGTTCAATCAGCACGTAGAAAACATGCCTTCAGATCTGTGGTCCTCCTGTTTTAAAAATGGTTCATCGCATCAAAAAAATTTTAAAATATAAAGGAGAGTATTTTGAAAAGCAATAAACATAATATTTTGGTTTTAACATGTTGTTTTTTTAAGTTACACAAAACTTATAGTGTGAGCTACGTATATCATCTGTGCTTTATGTAGTATGGACAACGGAATAACATACTTATATATTATCTAAATACATTCACAATATACATAGATACAAAACGCCCAAACAGCGAAACAAACATTTGTGGATCACACAAATATTTGATCGAACCCGAAAGCCGATGTACTACCGACCACGCCACCGAAATCAGTGATTGTCAGTCAGAGTAGTCGCCAAGTCTCTGTTAGTCCCAAGTTTGGAGGCCAGACCATGGGCGTAGCCAGGTACAGGCAGGGGGGGGCAGCTGCCCCCCCCCCTACGAGTCAATACTCTATGTTATAGTATAGCATAGGGTTAGCTAGAATACTCATAAACCCGTTTGTGAATATTTTGAAATAAATCTAATAAGAAAGTATAAGAAACGACAAAAGCAAAAATCAATAATAGAAGCAACGCGGCAGTGTCGCATCTCAAAATGTATTCACTTCCTGGAATTTTTACGCGGGATGGGATGACTATACAGCGCTTTCTGTAGGGGTCACCACCTGGTATAGCACTCGTGTCGAAACGACCGGCGAGGCCGGGAAGGGTAGTGCAAAAGTGCAAGCACATTTAGTTGGAAGAAATAATCAAATTCTTTCTCATTCTCATCTGTGGATTCTGTGGTGCAAGTGTCGCCCGTTGCGTACATGCATCATTGTGCAATTTCTGATGAGCAGTATTAATTAAAAATTGGATAGGTTTATGAAAGTTTTTCAAATGTATGCTATGTGTTGCCATCATCAGCCCGCGAGGAGCTCCTGGAGACCCTGGAGCGCCACTAAACCCATGGGGGCGCCCGTTCCTTGAGGTCAGAGGTAAACTCCGACCGAGGGCGCTACCACTGACCCAGATTCTCCAGCCGGATCAGCTGGAGGGGGTCTTGGGCTCTCTGTTTCCGATGAGCGCGGAGGAGCACATCCCTCCGGGCATGGCTCGGTCTTAGACGCTCAACGCGGATAGCAGCGGCGAAGACGACGTACCCGAAGTCAGAGAGTTCGGAGCAGTGGTACTTCGGCTCAGTCGCCGGAAAATCACCACCTCTGGACCCGACGGCATTCCGGGCTGTGCATGGCCCTCAATGAACGCAGGCCTCGACTGCTCGGCGGGCTCTTCAGCGCATGCCTCGAAAGGGGCCAGTTTCCCAAGGTGTGGAGGACGGAGAAACTGGTCCTGATTCGGAAACCGGGGCGGCCAGCGGACTCACCGTCCGGCTACCGGCCGATCGTGTTGCTCAAAGACCCTGACGGAGGAAGCAGGGGCGAGGTGGTGTTGGTGGTGTCTCTTGACATCGCCAACGCCTTCAACACCTTACCCTGAAGCTGCGTTAGAGAGGCACTGATCTACCACGGAGTGCCTCTCTACCTCCGTCGTATTATCCATAACTTCCCCTAGCTGGCTCGGGCCAGCTCGGCAAGATGTGTAGTGCGTTGTGCACTCACCGATGCGGGATAAAACCCGACCCCAAGGGGCGGAGTAAAACCCGACCACCACGCAGGGGCCACACTGGTGGCCATGGTCCGCCGGGCGCCACTGGAAATTCTTTTAGTGCGTACCAGAGGTGCTCGACAATGGACGTAGTGCGGCCGCGGCCTGGGGCCGCGCATTTAAAAAAAGAAAAAGGTCTTGACATCATGTTTAATATTTTTATTATCCCCCCTTTCTAAGAGGGGGGATATTACACTCCAGATTTTACCCCTTTCGGGGGGTGCTCACCCCTCCCCCGATTTATTTTAGAATTAGGTCTGCCCCCCCTAGATGGAATCCTGGCTACGCCCTTGGGCCAGACTATTGTATTTCTGGTAACTTTGTGCATTTATGCCAGAGCTTCGATTACAGATAAGGATGTCTTTAAAAATAAGACAATGATTCAACGATATAGAGCAAGAGTAAATAAGAATGACATAAGTTTAGGTCTCCCACTTGTTATCTACTATTTTCTTTTATTTGTTTAAATTTAAACGTGATTATCAGTGTATCTGTGCCACACTACACGTTCCATTTCGGTATTATGGTGTTTGATAACTCTGATAAAGGATCTTAACGGTTTTCTACAATCTACTGATGACGTTCTATGAAAATACTGCATTATTTAATAAAGACTATTAATGTAATATGTGTTGAGAGGCCGCAACATCTCCAGAACCCAATTAATTCTCATCTGCATGCGGTGGGTGTAATACTGGCAATAATACTCAGTGCCCGGCAACTGCAATTTAAAGGGTTGTATTCACAATATTCAGTCTAGTTAAAGGTAAAGGTATTGCATAGATAATGTGAGTAGGTTAGCTATTCAATTAAGTAACAATTTATTTTTATATACTAGCAATCGCAAATAGGATGTACTAGCATTTCCGTTAACCCTTCCATCATAGGTAAAATTTATAAAAGTGCTTTTGTTAGAGGAGTGAGTGGGTCTACGTCCATAGTATATTGACCGAGGATGGAACTCACGTCGTCTAAACGCAACCCCAACCCAAGCCATCCAGGCCCCAGGCTATGGAGTGACATCTGGTAGACCGCGGTAGACACTTCAGGGAAGGTGTTTGAGTTTTTTCCGATCTGAGTCTGATTGCTCTTCTATAAATTAATATACTAACACAGCACCGTAGATCTGGCTGGAGGGCAGCGGTTATTTAACAAACGGGCATTTTTTTAAACGTAAAGTTAAATATCGAAACACAAAGAAATAAATAAGTCAGACCCTTTGCTGTTTAAGGTACGGCTTACCATTGCCAGGTGCTTGTAAAAATAATTTACAAATAGATAGGGTGGCTTTCATTCAAATGTAACTGTTACAAAACATTACAATGATGTGGAATTATTTATTGGACGTGCACACAATTTCTACTGTTTTATTATTAGCATTATTTATGTGACACTACGTATCATACTTATTTATTGATAAGTGATCGGTATTATACAATCTACCTCCCGCGATGATACCAATCATCGTGTTTACGAGTATTTGTATGTTCAGCTTCCATTTACAATAAGGCTGGTTCGGTGGCGTGGTCGGTAGTGCAGCGGCTTTCGATTCCGGAGTCTCGGGTTCGATTCCCAGGTCGAATCCAACATTTGTGTGATCCACAAATTTGTTTCGGAGTTTGGGTGTTTTCTATGTATGTTATGTATCTATTTAGAAATATATAAGTATGTTTATCAGGTTTCTAGATCCCAAAGCTTATAGCTTAGTGTAGGCTAGATAACGTTGTGTGAGCATGTCCAAAAAAAAGATTACTACTTTATTTTCTTCTTTTGAACTAATTAAGTAGGTTAGGTTCTTTAAAATCAAGTACTCAGGTTTCGAAGAGCGGAAGGATGAAAGAAGATTGACGAAACAGTACATAAGGCAGGTGTGGATGAACTATGGACATGCTGGTAAAGGTTGACCTAAGCGGACGTACTTCGAACAAATCGGAGACATTTTGGCAAAACGCCAGTTTTAAGAGTTTCTATCCGTGACCTGAGAGCATGCATGTTTAATACTTATGAAAATGCCGTTAGATGGCTCTTCATATGGTAACCTTAAATAACGTCGCTTGATATTAACGCAAGAATCCATGGATATCGATGTCTTTGTAATTCGGTTAGTGGAGTATTCTTCCTGTAAAGGAACAAGGAGTGGTTCTCGTCCAGCCTCAAGGTCAAAGCACACTATAAAGGCAACAGTACGGTGTCACCTCGAATTTCCGGCTAGTCACCAGCGTGCTAACTACGGGTCATCTGCGAGCGAGGTACAAGATCGCAATCCACCGGCGGCCGTGTGGTGCTTCTTCTTTTTCTCGTGTCGATAGGACACAACATAGTGCTCTGCGACGCGAATCGCAGTCACATTAACATTACTATTATGAACTTATATTATACTAGCTGACTTCCGAGGTTCCGCTGGCGTGGTACAGGTTTTTCTTTCCCAATTCGTACGGGAACACATTGCCTTGGTAAATAGTAGCCTATAGCACTCTAATAAGTATCAGTAAAATAATTTTCCAAATCAGTTGTTACGGAGCCTATTCTATGCAAACATACAATAAAGTCTAAAATGGGCTCGCACGTGGCGATGGAAAGAGACCTGATGGAATGTCGTTACTGCCATGGAAGATGGGAAGGCCTTTAGTGTGGGAAACTATGCTGAAATGCTGAGTGTAATCAAACCTTATTCGAAGGAATCTCATTAAAAGTAAAACGGACAATAGACAATTTGTCAATTTATTATTTATTATTCGAACTACAAACTGTGCCACAAGTTAACTGGTCATGCAAGATCCCCTAGTTAGGGTTACGTCCGCCGGGCGCCACTGGAAATACCTTCCTTCTGCGTGTGAACCAGAGACGGCGGCCGGCAAAGGACGATAGGGCGGCCGCGGAAAAAAAATTAGGGTTACGTAGAAAACGTTTCGGAACCCTTATAGTTTCGTCATGTCCGTCCGTAGCACTAACCGTTTGTGAGGAAAGCCGAGAACGGAATCTGCTTTCCTCCCAAATGGTAAGTGCTAGAAATATGGAATTTTGCATGCAATTTTGCCAACAAAGTGCAATAATAAAAATTTTTAGTGGTTACCTCCACTACACGTAAAGTGGGATTGATATATTTTTATTTTTATATCAGGTAAGTACCTACGTCAAATTCCCTATTCTGTGGTATAAGGTCGTAAGATAAGTATGTGAGAACTGCGAACATTAATATAATATTTTGATCAAATAGTTGTGTCGTTGGCACATCTGTCAGTCACGATCTACAGACGTGAGTTCATGATTAAACTGTAATTCACACTGATATACCTACCACCGTTTATTTGCATTGGGAGACGAGAAGACCTTTAAATAGGAAGTTGGTTACCTACTTACTTAAAAATATTATTTAATCTTAATGATAAAAATGCATGGTCACCCTAATCTTCTGTTGTTGGCCACTCATACAATACAATATAAGTTGTAATACAATTCAAACAAAACAATATTAAAAAAGAAAATGGATAATCTACCTGAGTTTCTTGCTGGTATCTTCTCAGGAGAACCAACTTACCGAACCAGCGAAAGAATCATTTTCAAATGGTTATTTTTGTACTTAATTTAGTATTTTTATAATATTGCTTGACATAAAATTTGTAAAATTTTAATATTCATATGTGCTCTTTATGTGCCTAAACTGAATAAACGAAATTGATTCTTTGATTCTGATTCTTTGATTCTAAACTTATCCTTGGGTTTTGCTCGGGCTGCAGCCGTCAAAAACAGGTACCTATTATACCTAAGAATTTTTTATTTTCTCAAAAACGGTTTGTACGATTTTATTTAAATTTTCATGATTCAATGAGACTGAACATGAGATCAATTGTGTAGTTTATCATTGAGTAAGTAATTAATAAGCGACATACTTATGAAAATAAAAAAATTAACATCTAACCAGTAGTATGACGGTTAATTAACATTTATTATTTACTAGCTGATCGCCGTAGCTCCACCCGCGTGATTTAGTTTACTCGTTCCCGGTTCCCGTGGGAACACATTTCCGGGATAAAAAGTAGCCTATTTTAGTCAGGGTGAATGTAGCTTTCTAATGGTGAAAGAATTTTAGAAATCGGCACAGTTGTTTTTGAGTTTATTCATTACAAACATACACACAAAAATACAAATCTTTCCTCTTTATAATAGTACTCGTATTATAATAGATATTATTAGTATAGACCAGCAGACGCCCACAGATTCGTCCAATTGACAAATTATATACACAAAAACCTAACAAAAACCTTCCTCGAGAACCACTCTATCCATTGGTGAAAATTACATCAAAATCCGTTGCATTATCGTAGTTTAAAGATCAAAAAAATATAGGTAACGGAAGCGACTTCGTTGTATTTAATATCAAAGTACAAAATCGGCCGGTTTCTGAATTGATAATTTGAAGTTGAGCATCCAATGAGTACGCCAAATGTCAAAATTCAGGAACAAATTTTCACATTTGACGTGCTCTACGGATACTTAACTTCAAATTCTCAATTCAGAAACCGGCCAACTATGTACAAAATACAATTACGTAAACGTTGCTTCCAGCAAATAAACAATTTCATATCATAATAAATCTATTAAATTAGGTATAGGTATAATTGATTATTTCCTTTGACGGTGATACAAAACGTTTGGTGAACTAGTCTAGTTTATTATGTACAATTTAATTGATGTAAAAAATAATCCGGTTTCTTTTCATACCGACTTCCAAACCTCATTTATCTTTCGACCGAGTCAACTCACAGATATAAGAATACTATACCTAACTAGTAAAACACGAAACGCCTGATCGATGCTTCTCAGGACCAGAAGGCTGGCTATTTTCTGGCCCAAAGAATAAGTATCGCCATCCAAAGTGGCAACACAGGCAGCATTCTGGGAACCTTCCCAGTCGGCAATGACGCGGAGGATTTTTTAAACGATATTTTGTAATGTAAATATTTTTAGTCTATAATTATGTTTATTTTGTATATTAGTCTATGGATTTTGTTTCGTCTGACTGCGCTATTGTATCTGTGTGAACATTTTTTTTTTTTGTAAATTGACATTGTTGAATTGAATTTATTATGTAATTATTTTGTATATTGTAATTCTTATTATAAATAAACTCTAGTAAAACAGTAAAACACAGATATAAGAATACTTGAACCGATTTTGAATTTTTGTTTATTGAAAGCTACTACGTTCAGAGTGGTCCTCATTTCAATTTGGTCCCATCCCGACAATTATTTGGTTGTTGTGCAATTTTTGACGTGTATTTTTATAAAGTTAATAGTGTATTTTTACTCTAGTCTATCTCTCTGTCTGTCTGTATATGTATAAAGTAGTTACCTATAACATAAAGACTGGCAGAAATATAGAGGTCTATAAAGCTCCAGAATGGTTTTTCTTACAGGTTTTCTAAGATAGCAACTCACTACACTTACAGTTCGTATACGGCGACAGCGTATAGGACTTCCGCTTTGGTCTATCTATGCTTACAGCCGAATACTGAAACGTCACTCAAATATTCAGATACTTTAAAGTGACGTTTGTGTATGAAAAATTTAAGTTTAAGAGCTGCTCAAGCATTTAACCAGCTCCTAAATGTCTGAGTGACGTTCTAGTATTCAGGATTATAATTAAACTCGGATGGCATAAAAGCTCCGAGCCGTAGAGCCGAATATCATGCAAGCAGAGCTTTTTGTTTTTTTTTTATATTTAGGTCGACATATTGACGCCACCCACCTGATGGTAAGCTGTGGTGACGTCTGACTATAGAGAGTAGCCCTCAACTTGACGACCAAGTAATGTGCCTCTTCACGCTTCGCTTAAAGAACCCAGGTTTCTATGTTGGAGGAAACACGTGCGCAGACGGAGCTACGGCAGGCAGCTACAGACACTCAGCTAGTATTTTTAATATTGTCAAAACACTTAAATCTATGATGTAGATGTGTACTTATGCAATACCAAATGGACCTAGTTATGCAGAAAGCAGCCAAGTGATACTTTTTCTAAAATCGAGTTATTAACACAGCCGTTCTAAATTCGACAAGCCGGATTTTTGGCGAAGACAGCCATTTCGAAATTTCGATATCTCTTCTTACGGCGGAGATATGAGCCCTCCAATATTATTATTATAATTCAACAAAAAAAAAGTGTAAAAAACAGTCATCATGGTGTAAAATGCAGTCAACATTGACACAAACTGCCTAACGTATATTGCATAAGTCAGCCTAATATATGGCTGTTTCGTCCAAATTTCAAAATGTTAGGAGGTAACGGGGATCGAGGTTCGTAAAAAGCAGCCAGTGTACGATGGCTGTTTTCTGTAAATTGTATATTTGTTACGAGTCCATACTTGGCTTTTTCTAACGTCATCCGGGCTGTTTTTATCAAATGTTAATGTTAATAAAATACTATTTTATACCCCGTACCGTAACCGCCGGCCGTACCCGAAACAAATAAACAAACTTAACGGTTACTTAAGAAAGTTTTATGACATTTACGTTAATGCGATTTTTTTTTTTTTCATATTGGGTTTGCCAAATTGACGCCGCCCTCCTGGTGGTAATTCGTGACGACGTCTAGCGATTGTGGGCCACTCTCACAGTACACAATACAATAGAGAATGGCCCTCAATTTGACCCCCCTTGGCCCTCAACTTGTGCCCCTTCACGCTCCGCTTAAAGAACCCAGGATTATATGTGGGTGGAAACACGTGCACAGGCAGGCCGTTCCAGGCCAATATCGTTTGGCAAAGAAACGAACGTTTAAAACTTTCGGTTCTCGCAAACATGCTATCCACTGTGTGGGAGATGCCAATCTCTGCCCGGCACGCGTTGTTGGGGATCAGAAGGAAGAAGGTGGGATCAGATTGAAGAGCTCGCCGAGGTAAATACGGTCAAGGAAGCTATTGTTCGGCGCTGAGCTAGCAGCTCAAGGCTTTCCGTTACCTCCGGACAATCTATAATACGGATAGCCCGTCACTGCATAGCAGAGCCCTCCCAGAGGTGAGAGCAGTATTCGACGCAGGGTCTAATCTGCGTCTTGTACAACAGACACCTCTGGTGCGGTGTAAAGAATCGCTTTACCTTATTCAGTATTCCTAGTTTCCGCAAAGCTAGCCCTATATATCTTTCGATGTAGTTTTTATTATTGAGCTCTCAACGAACGTCTATGTCAAGGATATCAAGGTTGTCCTTCATTGGTAATAATGCATTCTGAAGAGAGGGTAGGGGAAGGAAAGGGATTTCTTCGCTGTAAATGCACACGCCT